>BGPR01003389.1:116834-129821 GCA_013235015.1 Araneus ventricosus | reverse complement strand
ATCGGTGCTGGTAGATTTAGTCAGATATTTTTGGCGACATTCTCCTCATTTCACTCAGTGTAAAACGTTCATTATCGAATATTTTTTGGCGACATTCTCTCCTCGTTCGCTGTGACAGGTTTAATAATCAGATATTTTTGGCGACATTCTCTCGTTTCGCTCAGTATGAGAGGTTTAGTATCGAATATTTGCGACATTCTCCTCGTTTCGCTCCGTGTGACAGATTTATTATCAGATATTTTTTTGCGACATTCTCCTCGTTTCGCTCAGTGTAGAGTTTTAATTATCAGATATTTTTACGACATTCTCCTCGTTTCGCTCGTTAACGACAGATTTAATTATCAGATATTTTTGGCGACATTCTCTCATTTCGCTCGGTATGAGAGATTTAATTATCAGATATTTTGACGACAGCATTCTCCTCTACGTTCCGCTCGTTGTGACAGATTTAATTATCGAATATTTTTGGCGACATTCCTCTTCATTTCTCGGTATGAAACGTTTAATTATCAGATATTTTTTGCGACATTCTCTCGTTTCGCTCCATTATTGGGGAGGTTTAATCTATCAGATGTTTTTTTGCGACATTCTCCTCGTTTCGCTCAATTCTTGTGGGTTTAATTATCAGATATTTTTGGCAACATTCTCCTCGTTTCCGCTCAGTGCTGACAGGTTTAATTATCAGATATTTTTTGACATTCTCCTCGTTCCGGCTCAGTGCTGACAGGTTCCAATTATCAGATATATTTTGCGACGTTCTCCTCGTTTTCGCTCGGTGTGACGGATTTGTTATCAGCAGATATTTTTGGCGACATTCTCCTCTTCGCTCGGTATGAAACGTTGTTTGTTATCAGATATTTTTGGCGATACTCCTCGTTTCGCTCCGTGTGGTTTAATTATCAGATATTTTTTGGAGACATTCTCCTCTCTAGTTTCGCTCCGTGTACTTAGAGGTTTAATTATCAGTCTTTGACATTCTCCTATTTTTTGTAACGAATGGTATTACCTATATTTGGCTTATGAGACATTCAGCCAACTGTGTCATCTGATATATACCTGCCTTTTCAAGCTCTACTCACCATTCTCCCTATAATCGACATCAAAATGGCTGGATCTCCAGATCTTTACTAGTTTCCAATAGTAAGAATTCGGTCAGCGTGTAAGGGGGAAATTACAAGAAAAATGTCCACACTGAAATATTTTAAAAATTTTCCTAATATTTCCCAATAAGTTTATAAAATGTTGCTCTTATTATAAATTATTGGATGATTAATTACAAAAAAGAATACATCGTTTTCTTCAAAATGAGTGTTTTAAGTTTTCAGATGGTAAGGCCGCAAGTTGTGGTGGTATGGGAGATCTTAATTGGGAACATCTCCACACTGTGCAGAGTATGTATCATGAAATCTATTAGCATCAAATAAAAAAAAACATGTATTTTTTGAGCAGTTTTCTGCATTAATTTGTTATATCAATTTAGCAATTCTAAGACTGAGTCAATTTTCAGGAATATTCACGAAAAATTAGAAAACTGAAAAACCCCATGCGCATCCTTCTTTTTGCTGATCGAGTAGTCATTGCTATGAGTCTCTCTTGCTAAAATTTAGAACGCGCTTATAGTACCCACTTCATATCAAAAATACATTTTATTTGCTCCACATTGAAAAAACTGGTAGTTCATCACTTAATTAGTTCTCTTTATTTAAAATGAGGTTCAACGCCAACCTATGATGTATTGTGATTTTTAGATATTAACTCATATTCCAAACCATAGGCTTTTAAGTACTAAATATTTCTTCTTTGGAATCATCACAATTACACTCAAATTGACGTTCGAGGGTGGTGCAGAGATACCCAGCTTAGGGAGATTGTCCGTGCAGATTACTGATTGCTTATACGGCCCACATGGATAAGTGGGAGAAAAGGGTGAAAAATTCCATCTTTGCAAGCAAGAGTTTCGCAAAATTGTGTACAAGGATGGGGTAGTCATATTTCAAAGTAGTATTACAGTATGAAGAACAATTAATTTAACGTACTTTTGGAAAAATAAACATACTTCCAAACGATTTTGAAATTGATATTTGAGAGGGAACAAGCAGTTCACCTTCCTATTTGAATTTTAACCTATTTGTATTGACGTATGATCCGCGATTTGGTACAACGGCAGCAGACGGGATTTAATTTAGTTAGTTACGTTTAGATCAGGTTAACACGGATGGGCAGACTAGTGCTACCGGAGTTATTAGACGAAGGGACAGATTAATTGAAGGAAGTGAAAAACTATTGTTTTCATGCAGCAGTAGATTTACATCAGTCCACAATGCGAAACACATTTTCGCAATTAACCAAGGGTAAAGATAATGAATACTTATAAATCTCATTACGTAGAATACGATTTTAATATTAGCCTTAAAATTTATAGTGTTATTACACTGATTTTGCATAATATCCGCAGTTTGCTAATCAAGACCAATCTTTTTAGAATAGAATTCTGGAATTAATTTTCTTATTTTACTTAGAAGTACAGTATACTCTTTTATTTATCGCATTGGATTATCCGGATTGCGGATTATCGTGCTCATTCGGACTCACAAAAGTTTAAAGAGATCATTTTCACGCTTATCGTATTATTATACAGAGAATCGATGTTCTTTGATATTTCTGATCGGAGATTCATTCTGTAAGAGCAAGCAGTGACGGTGACAGCGGAGGCTAAAGAATATATTTTTTCTTACATCCAGGTGCAGAATTCTTCAGTTCAACCCCTAATTTTCCAGGAAATGAATCATCTAGTTCATTCTCATTTTTGAACACACTTCTTCCTGACACTTCATTCTTTAACTTCGTCGTCTCTTCACTTTCACTTGTTCCTTTAGTTTTTTGCGTCTTTTGATTTTATCGTCAGTTGGTACCGTGAAATTTTCTACTGGTAGAAGTAAGGAAGAAGAAAGAAATAAAACGAAACGGCAAATATTTAAACAAAAGGTGCGAAATCCTTGATAATGGAGAACAGCTAGTACTGATACGGGAAGATGCTTACAGGAAATGCAATTTCTCATTCTGTTTACTCTACAATCTGTGAAACTTTGTTAGATTACAGACAGAGGTTTAATTACGGAGACATTACTGCAGTTTCGTCAAATGTAACGTAATTATACACGTGAAGAGATGAACAAAAAACTTAAGGAAACAAGATACATTGCAGATTTTTTTAAACAGTAAATAGCAAAGAAAGGAAAATTCCTAGTTTGATGTTAATTTAAATGTAGTAATTTTATATTTTGGCGCAGTACTGATTTTGGGCCATGAAAAGCTAGTAGGTCTCAGCTTTGGGGCCCAGAGGGTTCCAGGTTCGAGACCTACACTGAAGATCCCATGGGGGGGCCTGTTGCACATTAAATCATACGTAGTGGTCAAACATCCTCCCGTTGGTGTGGCGTGGAAGTTTGGAGGTAGGGGTGCCAGCTCAGGTGTCGTCCTCGTCATCAGAGCCGAGGGTTCAAAATTACACGAGGTCCGTCCCAAATAACCCTCGTGGTTGCTTCAAAACGGGACGTTAATAATAAAACTGATGTTGATTTTTCCAGTATGCAAGGTTTTCCAGTTATCCGTGTTTTCTATTCTCCGATTCATTATATCCTCGTGTAATCCATTCTTACTTTAAAATGGATAAAAAATAAATTTATCACGTGAATTTTTCACCGTGAATTTTTAAAATCATAAAGTTGTTAGAATTTGTCATTCAGTCTTTTTTGGGACAAAATTTCTCGCCTTCCATACTGCAAAGACTTGCATACAACCGCAGAAAAAATATTCTACGTAAGAAAATTTCGAAAAGATGTAGGAATTACTAGAATTTATAAAGAAACTTAGCTCTCGTCTTGAAAGTGAGTTTTCTAGTTCATTCTGTTTCAAAGACATTAAGCGTCTTTCAGAGAAAGAGGCCTGTCTTTTGAAGAGGATACTCTTGTCAGGACTTACCACCAGAAGGGAAAGGATTAAATAGTCAGGGGTATACTTAACTGCATTATTTATCAAACTCAGTGGCGCAGGAGTGTTTACAAGCCCTCTTCTACTGGTTTTATTTATCACTATATAGTACATCTTACCGTCTTCGCTAAAATTTCTCTTCTTTCAAAGAGGCATACGTTTTCAAGGCTTCTTAGAAAGAATCAAGAAATTCAAATTATTTTTTTTTAATAAAAGGAAAGAGAACGTTTTTGAAAGATCAGCACTTGACAAAAAATCTTCCTGGATCAGTTTTTGAATTAGACATTTTAATATTATTAGAAATCTAAAGAAAGAAACACAATTTTCAAACCAAATTCGACATGAAGTTTCTGTATAGTGGGTTTAAAGAAAACATATGAAGGAAATTGCAATCATGTGATTATTTACATATGTAAGGAAATATATTTAACAATAAAAAATAGATTCTCGTAGACTATACGTCTTCTGTTTTTATACTTTCATCGTTTGAGAATATCTCTTTGTTTTACTGGATTAATGTTTAAAATCATTTCTGATAGTGTTACCCTTTTACGGTCATCATGAGGTCTGGTTTTTCTGTTTGGTTGGCATTGTTTTTATTAATATCATTTTGCCATATTTCTTGTATTTTACATTTACTATTGTATTTTGTATTTTGCCTTTTGTTTTGTTTCAGACCATTATCATTTGCCAGATTTTTTGTATTTGTATTTCCCTTCTTAACATTTTTTGTATTTGCCTTTTTTTGTGTATTGATTGATATCATTTGTTTGGGGAATCTCTCTTTGCATTACCATCAGTTAATGTTTAATCATTATACGATAGTGTACTGCTTCTGCGGTCGTCGTAGAACCTGGTTTTTTGTTTTATTGGTTGTATTATTTTTTGAGTCCATTATCATTTTGTTAATTTTTGTATTTCTATTTTTTTATTTAACTTTTCTGTATTGTTTAGACCATCATTTTACGATATTTTTGTATTTTGTCTTTTGCATTTTCTGAATGGCCTTTTTTGACTTGTTTTAAGACCATCGTTTACTTGATCTTTTTGTATTTGTATTTCCCTTTGTATTTTTTTGTATTTGCCCCTTTTTTGTATTGTTTCAGACCAGCCCATCATTTCAGGAATCTCTCTTTACACTCATAACTCGATTAATGTTATCTGATAAACTATACCACTTACGGTCGTCATGAGGTCTAGTTTTTTTTGTTTTGATTTAGTATTTAGTCTGTATGTTTTGCCAATTTTTGTATTTGTGTTTCCTTGTATTTACCTTTTTTTGTATTATTTCATACCATTTTGAATCTCTCTTTTATCGATTAATATTTAATCATTGCCCGATGATCACTTTAACCCTGCTTGGTCATAGTCGTTGTAGAGGTCTAGGTGTTTTTTGTTTTGCTATTCTTTTAGTCCATACCTATCAGGTTGGTGGGGAGACTCAGGTGTGGGGTCCTAAGCAAGATCAAAACAAAAACAAACTCTGATAAGTTACAGATACGTACTATTGTCATAAAGGTTAATAAATTTTTGTGACAGTTCAAACCTGTAGTATTTATACTATTAAAGTCAAAGCTCGTAATATATTTCCTCCCATTGATATTTCAGAATGAAAACTTCTGTCTGTTATGAATGTTTTAATAGTATTTATTTCACTGTTAATAACTTATTACATTACAGAAAGTTTATGTTTATTCAAGAGCTTGATGAACAAATTAACATTAAGAGGAATAGTTAAAAATAATAAGTGCAATTACTCAGAATGATTTCCTTGAAAAGAACTAAAATTTTCTTTCGTTTTGTCCAAATTCAATTCCATAGAGTTCTCAGCAAAAGAGTCCAGTTCAATGTTCAATTAAAATATGTTTAATAAAATGAATTCAGATATTATTCTGTAATTATTTCAGCATAATACTGAAGAATCATAGGGAGCCTTCTTTATCAAACTAATGTATTTATTGGACGTCTTCCACAGCACATAAAACATATAAAACAAACACATACACATCACGTGCATCATTTGCATCAATTCCATGTTCTATTCAATCAATGTTCTCTTTTTCTTTTTGCTGAGCAATTGAAAAGACAAATATATCGTTTTAACATAATCTTTAGAAAGAATTATATGACGATATTTTTAGTAATTTCTTTCTGTAAACGATATTTTATAATTAATTTCTTTTGCGACCAAACGTTTTTATCAGTAATTTTATTTTCTTCAAATATTTTAATAATTCTAAAATATATATTCTTTTATTCATAAATATTACTGATTCATAATACAAAAATAGAAAATGTATTATTTTTCATTTCAAATTTTCTAAACATTATTCAGAGACAAATATAAATTAAAATAGATTAGAAAACTTCTTCTACTTATATTTTGTATGCACAAGCATTTTTCAACAGGTAAAAATTAACAATAGACTACCAAATTATTTGTCTCCTGAAATATCTTTGTTTATTTCTTTTTTAAGATACCATTGTAATGAGAAATCAGGCATTTTGTTAATTATTGAAATTATACTTGGAGGCATTAAATAAATCACTCTTTTATTCAGGTATAATTTTTTCTTAAATTTACTTTATTGGGAACTTGAAAAACACATCGATTTATTTCATTTAAATATCAAATTAATTATTTTATTAATATACATCAACTTTGCTTTTAATATTTTAATGAAAGAGAATTTATCTTGGTAATAAGATTTGACTACCCACGTATGTAATGATATAAAAAAAACTAATTTAAATATCCGACAGATTTTTTTTTAATAGGAATCATTACTATTTTATATATAACTTGAAAGTGAAATTTATTTTTACAAAATAACAGATATAGAGTATTAGTAATAAAATTTGATATTTTATTTAATTAGAAATGATGAATAGATTGTATAATTCTACTGGAGCATTTAATAAAATTATCAACTTTTCAGCCGCAAAATTTATAATTCCAATTCTGGGTTAAAGATATCTACAGCGGCAGAAGGCCAGCACAGAAGTTGATTTCTACTTAGCCATTCAGACAGCAACGTTTACTTCAGGAGGTGACATCTGTGACAGAAACACAAGGTTCATTTTTTCGTTAAAGTTAATTACAGGCCGCGGCCCAGGCATGAAGACCGACATGCTTGAGTAGGGATTTCAGGAGACCTCAGCGATGTCCCTTTTTTAGAGGGGTCCATTATTTTGTCAGTTTCAACGGAAACTTTGCGCATAGCATTTATCTGGAAAGGAAGCCTTCTTCACCCAGAAATTTATGATGTCGAAAGTTTATTTTAAAGTTATTTCAGATCCAAGAAAGGACATGAGGAAGTGTTTCTGAAAGAAGATGACATAAATCTTTTGAAATTAATTTCAATTCTTCATTTCCAAGCACTTTTTTGTTTTCCATTTCACTAAAATGAAAAATGCTAAAATGACTTTATATGAAATAATTACAAATGCTCTTCTTCACTGGCTGATTTCATTGAAGTGAATTAAGGTGTTTCTGATATTGTCCCCTTCTCTGCATAGAGTGGTTAGATTCATTATATTATAGATGCTTTGTGCAGAATATATTATACAGGCCCTTAGAACTATTGCAGTAATCAGTAATACATAATAAATAAAACGTGTGTAGCTAATGACTTCCACAGAGTATTAATTTTTAATGTACTGTACATTCATATATATATATTAGAATAAAATTGCATCTTTGAGTGCATTTCCATAATATATATTGATATAAGGTTTAATTTATTTAGTTTAATTTTTTAATCTTGTTTAGTATGTTATATTATAATTTAGAAATAATATTTCCTTTATTTTGGAACTGTATTTGGTTATCACTATCTGTGTGTGATGGATGAGAGTGCGTGACGTAGTCTCCGAGAATTACCGACTGCGCACGAGGCTCCTTACAGAGTTTAACCAATCACACAATTGACGTGTCAAACAAAGTTTTACATTGATTAAGCGTTTCAAAGCGGAGAGATAGTTCTCCAAGTTATTTCAAGAAGTTTTAGTTTAAATAATTAGGAAGAAATTCTTTTGTGACAGGTTGTTGGACATGCCGCTTAAGATAACACTCAGCTTACCGTCTGGCATTGAAGATATTGGTAGTTGGATTATATTTCTAAGGGGCTCAAACGAGAATATTTAACATTCAAGTTTGTTTTCAAACGTTAATATGATTAAACTCTTTATTTTTTTCATAAGCTAACATTTGAGATGCAATGCGATTCAAGCATGAATAGCAAACGATTTCGTTAATTTTCTGAATTTATTTTTATTAGATTGGCAACAAGAAAATTATTGGTTAAAAACTTTTATGTAATGCAGTGTCGTTAAATGAGAGAATGAAGTTGTTTTTAGAATAAACATTTTAATTTTCAGGTGACTTTTTCTTTTCATCACTAACATCTGTAGTTCAATCAGAATGACGTGTAAAAAAGATTCTAAAATACCTATTTTAGGTGATGGAAACTGTTTATTTAGCGCTATGTCATTCTGTAATTATGGATCTGAAGACTTTTATGTCGAAATTCGTGAGAAAGTTATACAAAATATTGCAACTAGATGAGGTTTATTGAAAGATTTCATGATTTTATAGGAATATGTTGTCTAAAAAGTATATGAAATCTAGTGTGGTTGTATAGTATGTTCCATTGATCTCCATGCAGTATTTAAAATTGAAAAAAGTGGAGGAGAGCTCGAAGCATCGAGGTGGCAGGGACAGTTCTGAGCAAAGTGGGTGCTGGCCGCGAACCCACACTGTGAGGGCGGTGGGAACAGCTAGTTTCTTATGAAGTTACAGTTTTAATTAAAATAGTTTAACTGAAGAAATGTAATTTTATATAATTAAAATGCATTGTTCTGAACTGTAAAGCGACCGCATGATTTTGAAATAAATTGCTGATGATGGATTGTTGATAGCTGATCCATGAAAGCGAAAGTATACACTAAACAAGGAATTCATTCTTCTTTTTGGTCTCAAACAAATTTCTTTTTGTACAGAACACCGCCCTGTGTCCCAGTACCTTGTAACCACGACAGCTATCTAACAGAATAAGCAGTGCCAGGACGTTGTAAAAGCAAGAAATGCCAGAATGTTGTAAAAGCAAGAAATGCCAGGACGTTGTAAAAGCAGTGCCAGAACGTTGTAAAAGCAGTGCCAGGATGTTGTAAAAGCAGTGCCAGAACGTTGTAAAAGCAGTGCCAGAACGTTGTAAAAGCAGTGTCAGAACGCTCCTAGGTGACAAAACTCGGGCTTTTCTTTTCGTACACGTAGTAAACGCTGCTGGAACGGGGATTTATCTGATAGATATGAGTGTTAATAGAAAGTGAGATTTTAGTTGATTTTGTTTGATATCTCTCGAGATTATTATTCCTGAAAATGAAATAATTCCCGATTGCTACAACGTGTATTACCACTTTACTTTACTTTACACTACGACACACCCCTGGCTCCAGAGATAAAAATCTCCGCTTTGCAGTTTGGATGAGTGTGCGTAGAAACATTATTGAACAAAAAAGTTTACATACAGTATTTTAATATTGATGAAAAACATGTGAAAATTATAAATACAATAAAAAATGTGTGTTCATATATGAAAAGAAAGACTCGCGAAGCAAAAACCATTTTAAGACAGGTCCCAAAAGTTCTCTGCATCTATATACTCGTTTATTACCACTAAGTGATTAAGGCCCCAGTGATTACCCAGTTATCCCCGCCTCAGTTATCCATTTCTACTAATATGGATGACGTGATCATTTAGAGAGATGGCATATCTTTGCGATTTCTTAATAGAAAAGTTTGTTTCACAGTAGCAGCATTATTCCTAAATGATTAATAATTTACTGTGAGATTGAGAATTTAAGCGGAACTCGGCTGAGAAGGAAGCTTGTTACTTTCGTTGTGCTGTGTAATTCGTTTACGCGAAAATTCTCAAGAAAATTGTTATTCAACCTGCGAAAAATGTTCATAATTCCTTGTCTCTTGGTTCTCCTCCTTTATATCTGTTTAATAATGTATTTTCTTAAATCTTAAATTTACTCTTAGAATGGCAAAGCAAATTTGAATTTTCCATTCTTTTCTGTGCGGTAAAATTTCTGATGTTGCTAAAATAAATTAATAAATAAAATTTAAAAAATCGATACAAGTTTTATTTTTCAAAACTAGTTTTACCCGAAGCCACAAAAATATGATATTAAAATAAGGTAAATATAAAGAATTATTAAACTAAAAAAAATCACGGTACCTGAATTAATTTTAGATATCTCTAAAATTATGCTCCGACATCTGTCCTTCTTCTAAAATAGCAAATCCATCTTAAATTCAGAAACATATATCTATAATTCATAAGAAATGGAGAAACTGCAAGAATAATTGATAAAATGTTTTTTCAAAATGTGTTTCTGTTGTGAGATTTTATAATGATAATAATCGAATAAAAACATCAAGGTTTCTAACAATTCCTTGTTATTGATAAATTCTTACGTTTATTTTCTTACTTTGAAAATTATTTTCTTCCCAGTCACATTTGGAAACTTAAAAAGAATTTGAACAGTATGTGTTATAAAAATATGCCAGGCAATTTTGCAACACAATAAACTCAATGTCAGTAAAAGAGTTTAGATTTGCGGACCATCGATACGCGAAAAATCCTTAAGCCATTTTGAAAAACTAGCAAAAATGGTGAATAAGCAATTTAAGATTTTTCTATCTAAAACAAATAAATAAAATTTTGTGTTCTGTACAATATATATACTAGGACGGTTCACGCAATTCTTCTAAATCACATTATCGAATTAAAGATTAGACACTCAAATACCTTCAGGCTACAATTATTCAATTCGTTAAAATAAAATTCTTTGTAATGGTTCTATGAAACCATACAATAGGTGGACTACATTGAAGAAAAATATTTTTCATTGATTTTTTTCAAACCAAGGTTCAGTATCTGCATTTGAGCTCAATATTTTTTAATTAGACCATAGAAATTGATTTAAAATACAAGAAATCGAATGGAACTTTCAAATATTTTAATTTTCATTAGACTTTTATACTCAATAACAATTTCTGACAAAAAACAAAAATATATTCCTGTAATATGTCATATAATTGGAACTTTCGGAAGGAATAAACTCATGAGTCAAGGTGTTATTTTTTCTTAAGTTTTATGACTATAAACGTATAACTTTCACCCTAGAAAAATATCTTACACATAAAACCATTAGTTTCTGCAAAGCAGATTTTATCAGACTGAATAATCCTCGAAAACGTACTTTCTTTTGACGCGATTGACTATATGAAACCAAGAAACAAGATCAAATAAGATTAATTTTTCATTTTGCCATGTTTAACTTATAAAATATTATCTGGATAGATTTAAAATATCGAAATTTCACATGTTGCTTAACAAACAGAGGAACATGATAAAAATGATTCTTCTGTAGAAAATCATGAATCATTCCAATTTTAGGATATTTACGCTTGACAATTCGCCCGATAACAATAGATGAAAAAAGGTGTAATGGATTTCACCATTTCCCAGCCAAATTATATATGCATAGCATCGGAATCTTGGGATCATAAATCGTCTCCCGGCTAATCGACGTCATTAATTCTGGAGCTGAGACTAATCAATTCAGCCTGAATTAGTTATCCAGAGTCGCCATACCGTTTTTACTTCACCACTATTGATTCTAATCGAATTGTGGGGATTCGTTTGGGAAATGGCAACGAAATGGATAAATATCTCCTTCTATTTATTTTCATTCGGTTTATAGAATGATTAATCAATGTTTTTTCATCATGGGTTGGAATACGGGACTTGTTGCAATTCAACCTTATCACTGTTCTGTATTTAATTTTATAATATTAGTACATGTTTCATACATTAATCAAAAGTTTAAGGAACGAGTTATTTTGAGCCTCCAGTCCTATATTTAAAATATGAACTTATTACGGCTTTATCAGTTTTTTTATGTATTTTTTTTTCTAAGGGCACAGACTGCACGTAATGTAAATGATTGCGATGATTTATTTTTCAAGCTTCAAAGTTCAGTTCTTCTGATTTTCAGGACGACTCAACAACCTCTTTGTATATAGCCAAATATAAATATATTTTTGATAGTACAACAGCTATTCATTTAGTCTGACGTTACAACATATCACTCAGGAATGAATGATTTGTTGCATTTGGCCTTATTTCTGTAATTTATTTAATTTTATAATTTTAGTACATGTTTCACAGATTAATCAAAAGTTTATGGAACGAATTATTTTTAGTCCCCAGTCCTATATTTAAAATATGAACTGATTACGGATTTATCAGTAGATTTATGCATTTTTCTCGAGGCACAGACTGCACGTAATGTAAATGATTGTGATGATTTATTTGTCCAGCTTCAAAGTTCAGTTCTTCTGATTTTCAGGACGACTCAACAACTTCTTTGTATATAGCCAAATATAAGTATATTTTTCATAGTACAACAGCTATTCATTTAGTCTGACGTTACAACATATCACTCAGGAATGAGGGATTTATTGCATTTGGCCTTAGTTCTGTATTTTATTTAATTTTATAATTTTAGTACATGTTTTACAGATAGTGAAATTTAAAACGCTGGACTTAAATCTCATCATTCATAAAAGCCACATTAGCGATGGACATGCTTAAACTTTTGTTTTTAAATATTTATTATGATATGAAATATAAAATTCAATTAATTTTATTCATCATTTATGAGATTAAAACTTCATAGGCAGTATAGGCACGGTATCATACTTGATAGCATGTTTATTGTACTTCTTTTGGATCTCTAGTTAAAAATTTAAATAGTTGAATATATTTTTCGTAAAACGATTCACGCGCCGGATCAAATTGAATGGAAATTACTCTAGCTGTCCTGTTCACAAGATAACACGGGCGTCAAGAGAACCATTACAAAGGTAGACTCATTTTAATTAATATATAAAATATAAAATTCAAGTAATTTTATTCATCA
>BGPR01003389.1:105705-116824 GCA_013235015.1 Araneus ventricosus | reverse complement strand
CGATGAGATTAAAACTTCATAGGCAGTATAGGCACGGTATCATACTTGATAGCATGTTTATTGTACTTCCGTTGGATCTCTAGTTAACATTTAGATAGTTGAATCTGTTTTTTGTAAAACGATTCGCTCGCCGGATCAAATTGAATGGAAATTACTCTAGCTGTCCTGTTCACAAGATAACACAGGCGTCAAGAGAACTATTGCAAAGGTAGACTCCCTATAATAAATCTACCTATAAAGTTGAATGAAATCAAAATGTTCAAAATAATAACCGGAATTTCGTGGCTTTATTATATAACTCACACTCTTCAGCTATTCAAAAATTCTTTATTATTAAAATTGTGCCTTTTGGACAGAAAATATATTTCATCCTCTCTGATATAAATGATGGAGTAGAAAATTGTAAATTCCTTAATTTTCCTTTGACCGAAATAGAGGAAGTGTCTTTGAATGAATACACAGATAAATAACCATTTATTTGCCGTAATGTGGTTATTAATTTCAGATGATTAAGTTAAGTGAAAATTTTTTAACCTAATAACTCTCTAAAACGGTCTTTAATTGACCGAAACAATATTACACTAAATACGGAATGCCTAACAGAATTAATAATGTCAAGGGAAAGGAATTCATTTTTCAAGGTGTTTCTTATCTTAATTTTGCTGCTATAACATGAACTTACTCCTGTTTCAACATCAATTACTTTACAATGAAAGCGTTAGTTTCTTTAAAGTAGCTTGTATAAGGCTTATAAATTACCCTTGTACTGTATTAGTTTATGATGCTTTTCATTCACTTTAAAAACAATAACAAGGTGAAGATTCATTATTCTTCCTTTATTTATTAATTATAAAATTTTAGTCGGGATGTGCTAAGAATATTAGTGATGCACAAGTTAACGGACAAATAATGGTCTAGTTACAAACAATAAGAATATTCTGTAGAAAACCATAAATCACTTCACTTATAACGCGTTCACAGCTGACAACAGCCAAATGACAAGCGATGAAAAAAATGTATAATGAATTTCAAAATTCTCGATCCAAATTATATATACATAACGTTGGAATCTTGGGATCATAAATCGTCTCCCGACTAATCGACGCTAGTAATTCCGGAGTTGAAATTAATCGATTCTGCTTGAATTAGTTGTTAGGAGTAGCCTCACTTTTTTCACCTGTTTTCTAGTGATGCTAGTCGAATCTATTATTCAAGGTAAAGGCAAAGAAAGGGGTAAATAGTATTTAAATATATTGTCATGCAGTTTTCAGCAAGATTTATTATGCTTTAAGTATGCTGTCTGGAATCTGGTACGTATTGGGGTTGAACTTTATAATTGTTCTAATATTACTGCTATTAACACAGGATATATAAGGCGCGTTCGAAAAGTTCGGTGAATGGTCTCATAAAATAAAGGAAACAATGTATACAAACAAAATACCTTTACTGGCATTCAAAGTAATCACCATTAACTACAATACACTTTTGACATCGGTCGTACAGCTGCTGGAAACTGTCAGCAAACTCTTCTTTCGGTATCGCTCGAAGCACCGTTGTCACATGTTGCTGGACCTGCGCAATGTCGGAAAAGCGTAGACCTTTTTCTTACGCTTTTGCAAATGTTCGTGAATAATGTTGCTCACACTGTCTAGGCTTATCTTCAATTCTTCTGCTATCATTCTCAAAGACAGCCGTCGATCTTCCGCAAGCATCCGTCGCACTCGTTCGATGTTGTCTGGAGTTGTGCTTGTTGGTGGTCGACCCGAACGCGGCTCATCTTTGACATCTTCCTTTCAGTCTCTAAAGCGTTTAAACCACTCAAAAACACACTTTTTACTCACTTCATCCACACTGTACACTTTCACTAACATTTCGTGTGTCTCCGTCGCCGTTTTGCCTAATTCGAAGCAAAACTTGATGTTCATGTCTTGCTCCATTTCTCAGTGACGCGCCTTCTCACACTGACTCGTTAAATTGGTGGTATCGCGCACTTCCGCTTAACTATCGTGATTTGGTCGCTATGGGACACTAGTTGCCATGCCTCTCAATGCGTCTTCGTGAGGGCATCATCTGAACCAGCGCGGTACTGTGGGACCATTCACCGAACTTTTCTAACACACCTTGTATTTTATAAATGATATTAACAATTTTAAAAGCTTATTATGAATTGCCATATTCCGAAACGTTAAAAAATTTAACATTGTGACATAGGGAATCATAGCATAGGGCATTCAGGGAAACATGATTCGTGAAGTTCTTGGAGAAAATTTTATTTCTTAAAGTTTTGCCATTTTTACTCAGTTAGGTGACAGTGATCTTATAGATCACTTGGGCATATTGTGCGTTCTTTTTTAAAATCAGTTGGCAACGGTTTTCGCGCCATTTTAGCTATCTTCATATATCTTTAAAACTCAGACCGACCCAGCCTATTTAAGAGGGTGCAAGGCCTGAGGAAGACCGGTGGCTCTTCATATACCTTAGAGGAGATGAACGAAGTTTTAGCTGCAATAACCCTCGTCAAAGGCCGGAAATCACCATTCCGATCTCTCAGATCGACGCTCTTAAAGTCGCAAGTTTTGTCCTTTTACGTAACTTGACCACTTGATTTTATCTCGCAAACTGTTGTATTTTAAAATTTATAAGCTTAAACTTAGTTTAGAAATTTTAAAATGCGACAAAATATCAAATTATAATGTCTACATTTCCAAACAAGAAAGTATCGTCTAATGCAAAAGACATTATGTGGTTAAGTTGTATATTTTTCTAAAAGCTTAATACAAAATGTATTTTATATAGTGTATGTTTGTTTAGTTTGGCTCTATTAACTTCCCGTTTTGAAGCAACACGACGGCTATTTTGAGACGGACCTCTTAATTTTGAACCTCGATCAGATAACGAGGACGACGCCTCAGCTGGCATACCCCTTTCCAAACTTCCGAGGCACACCAGGCCATTTAGGGCCTTATAAAATCTGATAGGTCTATGCGGAAGGGAATTATGCGCACCACACCAGCGGAAGAGCGTTTGGTAACTACGCACAATTTAGCGTACAGCAGGTCCCATATTTGATTGATCTTTCAATGGAATCGGGTTTCGAACCTGAAACTATAGGTCGAAACCGAGACCTTAAGACAAGCTCACACAGGCAGCCACACATACTCTGTGAATTTCCTTCAGAAATGATTTCTATAAATGCAGAAATTCATGCCAGTACTTTTTTTATGATAACAGTGGCCTGTAAGCAGTATAATTTTCACGCCGAGAAAGATTTGCCAGCATTCTAAAGAATGTTCCTGTGGAATGAACATTGTGGAAATTAAATACAGTGCACACAAATAAATTCATTTCATTTATTTAATTACGAAAATTAAAGATTAAGTCATTGTACAAACAAAATAGCATATTGTTACAAACATGGAAAGACGCTTCCCAGCAATGTGAGTCTTATGGTTGGGAAGAGAGTTTTACAGGGATAAGTATGGGATGGCTAGCAGCAGCCACGTCTGGTTCCCTGACCTTGGCGACCATCTTGGCGACAAACTTGGTGGCCATCTTGGCGACAAATTTGGAGACTTTGGCGACGAAATATGGGATCTCAAAGGTGCTGGAATCTTCTCGATATTTCTATTAGGAGAGAAGATACGCCACGAATGTGCTAGATCATTCCATGTGACGTCACGGCCTGCCGGGAAAGACTATATAAGGAGAGCGCTTGGACGACGGAGGGTGTTGTTGATCGACTAGGATCGTCTTGGAGCGCGAACGTCTTTGGAGTCCTATCCGATGTGCGAGCTAGTAAGCTGGTGAGCTGTGCGCTATTGAAAGTACAGTTATTGTCGTTGCTAGTTATTTGCTGACTGTTTGTGTTGTTAAATATCAAAGTGCTGAACTGTTATTACCTGCGAATTGTTGCCTATTTACATTGGTAATCTGTACAAGAACTATTGTTTCCTGTACCTGTGCTACGTGTTTTCCTGCATATTTGTAAATAAAGCTTCATTCTCCATTATCCTGCGTGCTGGACTGTTTAAATCATACACCCACCGTAAGACTTTTGCAGCAGTATGATATAAGAGTGATCTAAAACGAGGTATACAGTAACGAATTCTTAATAGGGGTGACATTTTAATCCACTTTTCTCATACGAACATCTCATATGCTGTACCGCCCTAGATCGATCATACGAATGAGTTTTACTACAACATGACACTTTTGTCACTTATATAATCCGCTGTATCTGTAGTTACCCAGTATATAAATTATTCAGGTTTGATAAATGATTTATCTACCTAAAAAGGATGTTTGTTTCCAACTAAATCAATTACTATTATTATATTTGATATTAAAAAATATGTAATTTGTAATGCCTTAGAAATTCAAACAATTAATGGAATTTTGTTGCTTTCGTATCTCTCATAATTATCTAAGCCATAGAAATTAAAGAATATTTAATTGAAAGTAATACTTTTTGGAGCTCTGATATCATTCCATTTGCTCTGAAATCCTTCATCCTGCCGGCAATGCGAAACATAATTAAAACATTTTTTTTAAATTGCATTGACTTTACCGATGGTGTAAGGTTCTTCTTGCATTTTTTTAGTATCGAATGTAGGCTTTTATTAATATAGATGGTTCCTCCACTCACTTGTGAAACTTTTCCACCATTGGTACAAATCACATCGTTCGTTTTTTAATTCTAGCTTATCCCCAAATATAACCAAGCACCCAAAACTGATTTCCTTAGTCGCTAAGTGAAAATTATCTTAGAGCCCGAAACCGTCCAAGCCGTCATTATAGGGTTAAACATACTTGTTTTGATATCGAAGACTGATACAATAATTAGCCTGGATTTGTGAAGTAAACCAATGCTTACTATGTAAACTCATTCACCGAGTAATAATAGGGCGAGTCATAAATTCGTTTAAACTCTGAAAATACTTTTAAAAGGAGCAAATTCTTTTAAACAATTGCGGTTCGCCAGAAAAGACTCAGAGAAGAATCGGAATTCTTTCATTATCAAAGAAGTTTTAATTCAAAAATCACTAGAAAGAGGGCGCTGGAAGACCATAACAATATTTACCCAGGTTGATTTTTTTTAAATCAATCCTTTAATCTTGGGTTTTTAAACATTTATGAAGATTGGTTGTGGAAAAGAGACAATTATAGAGGCATTAAATTTTCTCATCATATTGTTGCAAAGATGTAATGTCGCTTTCCTGCCTCGCTAGTCTTATAGTTGGGGAGGGAGTTTTACAGGGGTAAGAATGGAGTAACGGGCATCGGCCTTTCCGGGACCCCGACCTTGACGACCATTTTGGCGACATGGCGACGAATAGGCGATTCCAGAAAATGCGACCCTTTTCTCGAATCTCTATTAGGAAAGGGAATACAACTGAATATACGACAAAACTCTATGTGCCTTCAAGGCCTGTCGGAGAGAGTATATAAAGACCGCGTTTGGATCAGAGGAGGCAGTGTTGATCCATTGAGAAAACTTTAGAGTTTCGTTGGCAGTGCGAGCTAGGAAGCTGGTGAGCTGATCGCTATTGAAAGTGCTGTTATTGTCGTTATTAGTGATTTGCTGACTGTTTGTGTTGCTAAATCTTAAAGTGCTGAACTTTTATTACCTGTGAATTGTTGACTGTTTACGTTTCTAATCTGTGCAAGATCTATTGTTTCCTATTACCTGCTCTACGTGATTTCCTGCATATTTTTGAATAAACCTTCATTCTTCAATATCCTGCGTGTTGGACTGTTTCCACCATACACCCACAGAAAGACTTTTGTAACAATATGTATAAATTTTATCTATTTCTCTTGGGCTGCGATTAAATATTCAAAACCAATAATGTATTTCTGAGTGTAGTACTGTATTTCAATATTTTTATTCTCTGAAATTATACTTTATCAACTAAGATTTTTAATAAAAAGACTTAGTTATTTAAAAATGACGACAAAATTGTGTCGAACTCTTAAAAATAACAAATGTTAAAAATGTATATATTATGGATCGGAACGGAAGTCCAAATCAAAAATTCAAAGAAAATTAGTTTTTATTTTTCGAGGTGGTAATTTATTTGTGGGAATTTTAAGGTCGTACAGTAAGATTACAGGTCATTCACGACTAAGTATATTATACATGAAACCATTAATTTCTTCAAAGCAGAATTTGTTAAGATTATAAATTACCAAGCCACTATATAAACTTAGTTACTTTAAACTCAATATAAAAACGATAAGAAACTAGAGATTAATTATTCTTCGCTCATTATTTGGGTAATACAAAATTAACTTGAATATGTTTAAAATACTGTAGATTTGCTAACAAATAAAGGAAGGATAATAAAAAATGATACATTCTGTAGAAAATCATGAATCTTTTCAGTTTTACTGCGTGTAATCCTGTCACCCTTCTAGATAACACAGGATGAAAAAAAGGGCGTAATGGATTTCACAATTTCCTGGCCAAATTATATATGCATAGCTTAAGAATCTTGGGATCATAAATCGTCTCCTGGTTAATCGGCGCCATTAATTCTGGAGCCCAGACTAATCGATTCTTCTTGAATTAGTTATCGGGAGTCGCCTTACTGTTTTTACTTCGTCGCTATTGATTCTAACTGAGGAAGCCAGATTCATTCAGGGAAAGGTGACTAAATTGTGCAAATATTTTGTACGATTTATGTTACTGTGTTATTTTTTGGGAGATAAATTAACGGTCTCTCGCTTTTAACCTGCAATGCTAAACTTGCTACGGTTAAGTTGCATCATTATGTCGCGTCACACCTTTTCACAGATGTAGTAGAGACCATAATGCGAGAATACTCTTTACCTGAAAACTATCTATAAGTCTGTTATAACTTCGTCGCTATTGATTCTAACTGTAGAAGCGGGATTCGTTCAGGGAAAGGTGTCGAAATTGTGCAAATATTTTGTACGATTTATCTCTGTGTTATTTTCTGGGAGATAAATTAACGTTCTCTCGCTTTCAACCTGTAATGCTAAACTTGCTGCGGTTAAGCTGCATCATTATGTCGCGTTACGCCTTTTCACAGATGTAGTAGAGGCCATAATGCCAGAATACGCTTTACCTGAAAACTATCTACAAGTCTGTTTTTACTTGTCGCTATTGATTCTAACTGAAGAAACAAGAGCCGTTCAGGAAAAGGTGGCGAAATTGTGCAAACATTTTCTACGATTTATCGTGTTATTTAGTGGGAGATAAATTAACGTCTCTCGCTTTTAACCTGTAATGTTAAACTTGCTGCGGTTAAGCTGCATCATTAGGTCGCGTTTCACCTTTTCACAGATGTAGTAGAGGCCATAATGTCAGAATACGCTTTACCTGAAAACTATCTACAAGTCTGTTTTTACTTCGTCGCTATTGATTCTAACTGAAGAAGCGAGATTCGTTCAGGGAAAGGTGTCGAAATTGTGCAAATATTTTGTACGATTTATCTCTGTGTTATTTTGTGGGAGATAAATTAACGTTCTCTCGCTTTCAACCTGTACTGCTAAACTTTCTGCGGTCAAGCTGATCATTATGTCGCTTTACACCTTTTCACAGATGTAGTAGAGACCATAATGCCAGAATACCCACAAACACATTAGATTAAAAACTGAGAACTCCTAATTTTTCTTCCCGCATGCACTGCATTTTATTAGGACTGATAAGCAATAAATCTAAACTAAAGAATCAAAGCTAAATTTAATTTTACCAGTTAATGAAATGCATCTCCAATCTGTGAAAAATTGACGAGCGTATCTATTTTCCTTCAGTCGACATAAATAGAAAATAGCATCATCAAATTCTAACGAAGTTAATCCACGAAATGCGGTGTTGGGTTGTGTCGACTAATAAAATAACACAACCGACTTCCTCGTAATTAGAATAATTAATCCTACTTTCGGAAAAGCACTTAATCTTTATGATGTGCGGGAAAAAACTCGGTAATAGCGCCACAGATTTGCTTTGCTTGTTCTGCAATACTTCCGAAACAGAAAATTGTTGGTGCGGAGGACCTAATTATTTTCTATCGATGTTGTTAAAAGGGATTAATTAAGATTTATGGTGAGAGGAATGCCATGTTTTTTCATTCTATCACCACCATGGAAATCAAATTTCGTTTGGTACTTAAGACCGATGGTTGTGAGTGCATATCCTTCTTCAGTTTCATTATATTAACACTTTCTTCCTATGCGTTATGAGACATGATGGATATGTATCGGGTATATCTTAATAGGCAGCTTGGAAAAATGTATCTTTTGAGTGTAAACAATGCTTTACCCTTTATAAGGCAATTTTTTGCTAGTAGTGGCATAATAAAATAACTTTGGTATTGAGATTAATTTAAGAAAAGAAATTAATTTAGCTTATTAGATGACTTTATTTTGTGTGAATTAATTTTATTAATTAAGAATTAATTACCAAGTCAAGACACTTTGTTATGGTTCGAGATGAGAAACTGGAACATCCAGGATTTTATTTCATCGAAAAATTTGGCGATAACTTAAGCCAACCTTAAAAAATGGGTTTAAATTTGATGAATTTGAAGGGAAGTAAATTGCCACCTAATTAGAAAGGGTTAAAATTTATAGATGTGTTTAATATCCGGAATTAGACGCAGCATAGAAGAATAAAGTATTGTAATCGGCGAAAAAATTCGACCTGCAGATTTTGATATTTCTCCACTTTTAAACCTCAATGAGAGAAAAAAACCCAATTTTCAGAATTATGTCTGTCTATCAGCCTGGCAACACAAAAACTCAAGAACGCTATAAGCTAGATGGATAAAAGTCGTCATATGCTTTTATTAATGAAATTGCATATTCGGTATAGAATAATTCTATTACCCTTCAGCGCAAGCACCCATTTTTGGAACATTAGCACACGCGCGAGGTCATTTTGACCCGACATTGCTAGACACTTGCTTCTCATTTCATTGGTTATTTGTAGAAAAATCAAATATAGTCATAGTATAAGAATATTTCTTCGTACAAATAGTTTGTATTTGAGACACAAATACAATTTTTAATACGAAAAAGGAAACTTATGTCCTTTTTCCCATGCCTTTGTACGCTGTCATAGCCCTATTAAAGAGGAAGAAACCCTGTTTCACCGGTTACTGCTGCTTTTATTTGCTTCTTCTAGATCCCCGGTGAAGCTACAGGAAGTATCAGGGGCAAGTTTTTAAAAATTCCAGAATTTATTAACAAAAGAGAAATTACGGGGTCATAAAGACCCCGTGCGTTTGCTGAAGGTGTAAAGGGTTGGCTGTCTATATATATTTATACGTCCTATCGCAAGTACATAAAAGCGATAAATAAAATAAAAGATAAAGTCTATATGCATAATAATAAAGAAAAAGATAATAAAAGATAATTATAATAAATAATTTATAATTTTATTAAATAAAATAATAAACATTTTTATCTTAATAAAATAATTAATTAAGATAATTAAATTATCTTAATAAAGATAATAAGGGTGATCTCGAATTCATGGTACAAATTCTAAGGGTTGGTACAGGACAATGCAACAATCATTTATTGTATAAGAGTGTATGGACGCAAGTGACGCGGTGAGGCGCAAGCACAGGAAATAAGAGGTAAAAGGAAAAAAAAGTGTTTATTGACAGCGTCGTTGACAAGTGCAAATGTCTACAATAACTGTTCAAAATTGCGTCCACCAACATTGAACCGTGTTTGACAGTGTTGGTGGAGAGATTGGCGTACATTTTCAAAGACGCCATGTATTTCACGCACACGTGTAGCAGCTACGGATATTCGAGCAACGAGATCCTCATCTGAGTCAACTGGAGTCGCATAAATAAGACTCTCCAGATGTCCCTATGAAAAGTAATCGAGGCTTGATAAATCGGGCGATCAGGGTGGTCAAGGGACTGGTCCACCACGCCCAATCCATCGCACCGCAAAAGTGGCATTTAGATAATTGCGCACATCAATGCTGAAGTTGGCTGGCGCCCCATCATGCTGAAACCACATTCGCTTACGAATGACGATCGGAACATCTTGCAGCAGTTCAAGTAAAACCTATTCCAGAAAAATAAGATAAAATTGGCCATTGAGTCGCTCTGGTAGTAGGTATGGGTCAATCAAAAAGCTCAGCTCATCACTTGTGCCCATACATTCGTATAGAATACATGATTATTACAGTGTCTGTACCAATCCTTAAAGTTTCTACCAGGAATTCGGGATCACCCTGAAGAATTCATAAAGAGAAATGGCTGAATTTTAGTATATTATCTTTAAACTAAAAGTTATAGATCTGTGTGTGTTTTGGTTTAAATCCCGAGATAAATACACAATACGTAACTAGATCATATCGAATTTCATACATTGACATCAAAACTGTATACCTATATTAAATTTTGGATCCAATCAGAAACTAGTTACGAAATGCATGCTCACTTTTCTTTATTATACTATGAAGCTAAACACAAAAGACGCTTTTGCGTAAGAGGGCTACAGGGTGTTTCAATACGTGTTTCATTCTAGCAATTCAGAAAATTCATATGTGAAACTACTGTAATGCATGAAATAGAAAGTACCTATTATTTTTTATTAATGAGGCAATCGCTGTCGAAATATGTGTAATGTCTGAAAATACATTTCATTAGGACTTACTGTCTGTACCCATATGCATATTTCGTTCGAAATGTGTACGAAATACGCATATGGGTAAACCTAGCCACGTCAGTGCAATGAATAATGTGGCGTCATATCGAAAGTTCGAGTCGTGTTCCCAGACACACATATTGCTAATTTATTCATAGACAAGTAAACAGAAACGACGTATTCTGATATGAATTGCTCTGATGACGAATTATGTTTGGACATATTTGCAAGATTGTAATTGCATATAAATTTCAAAGAGAATGATTTATAATTGTAATATGCCCTTAAATTGGTTTCTAGATTGATTAGTTTATTAAATAATCCAAGGTGTAAGAAAAAAATAAACTAATTCTTTAGGGACAAAAGACGAAAACTAAAATACGCTTCGGAGACTTCCAGTTTCTGTATTTCCAGCAGTTAGTTGTCCATGCAGTAAATCGAGATGAATAGAGCAGAATGAGTGTTTCAAAAATTGCGTTTA
>BGPR01003389.1:86548-99197 GCA_013235015.1 Araneus ventricosus | reverse complement strand
ATACATGGAAGGAAATGCATTCTGTGCTCCTGGAGGGAGACATGATTGACCTTAGGGTTCCCTGTGATTTGAATGGGTACACATGGAAGGAAATACATTCTGTGCTCTCGGAGGGAGACATGATTGACCTTACATCTGTCCTTGCTTCCTTTAAGTCGTCTGACCCGCGTGTGATGTGTCCAAAGGCAACGGAGCACAGAGGCTTCCTTGAGTGAGTGTAGTTGAACACAAACTGGCTATATGTGGAATCGATTGGATTTACGGGGCCAAAGGGCATAATGAAGTGATGAAAAATGATTAGTTATGGTATGAGAAACAACACAATACAATACACCTGGCATGAAATTGGCAAGAAAAATAAAGGTAGCTTAATATTGGGAAGGATAAGAGACAAGTAACACAATCACTCTAGGTTATATAAAAGGAAAAGATAAGAACACAAACAAAAAACATACGGAAAATCTATGTACAATAATATACAGTGTAGAACAAAAATGACTAATAATAAAAATACAGGACAAAACTAAAAACAAAGGGAAATTTTAAAATTTGAGCTAATAATAACATGGAGAATATAATGCTTTGAAATGAGAGTTAAATATAAGAAAAAGAAAGCTACGCAAAAATTGAACATGAGTTGCAAGTCATTATCCACGAGTTGTCAGATCGGGAGATTTGGGAATCTAAGCATTTGGGAACGAAAGATTGAAAATACGATTCTTCAAAACTTTTGAGGACAACAATCCTTGGTTTATAACCATAAGATTTTATTTGCTCCAAGTACGACATTTGTGTTTACTGGCAATGCCCAGAAGAGTAAAATGTGCTTCATCCATCCAAAGAACAGTGTTCAGCCAGTTTTGCTGCTGTTCCATTTCACTGAATAACCTACTAATAACTACCTGGCGAGTTATGATGCCTTCAGTTGTACGGTTATCGATTAAGGCTAATTCGCACTGATCTACATACACCGCCGTACTAAATACCAGTCTGTCTGAATACTCGGCGAATTCTATATTCTCCGTGCGCAGAAATTTCCGACATTTATTGCACTGTCGGGTAAAGACTAGTCGTAGATTATATACAGATATTTACTTTAATCTGTGACTTCAGATGGTTCAATGATTTTAGTCACCATGGAACAAGCAACGGTTCCTTTACTATCACACGTATCGTTAATTAAGCGAAATGCTCACAATTCCGCATTAAAGCTTCTCTGATTTTTACAATAAAGATTAACTAAGATGCCTTTCTGGACAAATGGCAACATTTTTATATGTATATCTTCGAAAGCAATTACGTGCTCGAAATGCTTTTTATACCTTCATTAAATTATGATTTAAAATTATAGTGATAGTTTTCCTGGATGGTAGATTGCATGCAAGGTGATATAAACTGAAAAAAAATCTTGGTTCGTTTTGCGATCATATATCCAAAGACGTTTCTTTAAGGACTATATACTTAGAACTTGAATTGCTAAATTGTTTTTTATTTCTCATTAACACTCATAACTTGTTTCCACCATTTTACTATTTATTACATGGCTATTGCTTTCAGGTGATGACCAAACTACTTTACAATGGCTTAGTTGCATGTCGAAATTTCTGAGGAATATTTTGACATAAATAAGCCATTGGAGTTTCTGTAACTCATCCTTCATTTCTGTAGTTATAAGTTTAGTAATAAAGTGAACGAAAATTACATCTCAGCCTTGTGGAAATCGTTCATTATTTTTGAGAAAAAATTAATTAAGGACACTAGTTTAAAATGACCTCTTAGTCTGACCTTAAAAACATCAATTTGCAGCTGCAAGCGATGTCATTACTTAAAAAAGTATGTAATCGTTCATGAAGAATGTTTCTCTCAGCAGAAACTAGTGATGCATGATCGGGTGTTCACGTTTTCATGTGTAGAGTCACATCAAGCTCAATGGATTGTTGAAGTAAGCATGCGAAGGCTCAGACATCCGTAATTGGGGCACAATGCAGTATTTTACAAAGTAAGGCATTCATATAACGGCTATACAGAATTGCATTTTTCATCCAAAAAATATCTATACGCAGATTCAAGTATACATTAGTATAAAAATCTACATTAAAATATTCGCACGCGTCTATGATAAAACATTTTAAATATGATATAACATGTTTTTATAAAAATTAAATAAGAATGACAGAACAGACCTTTCATTTTAAAATGAACTTATTAACCACATGACTGTTTAGTTTTCTTTGTTATCTCTGCTATCTGAAGTCTGTTGCCGTATTGATTGAAATAGGACTTTAAAGAACGCTTGAGATGTTTATGGATTCCATGTATTTATATTACCAGATTTTAATATGCCTATAAACCATTTAAGTTTAGTTTATTTATCTTACAATACGATAATTAGATAAGGCCACTTTTCATTTTGGATTCTAATTGGGATCAGTTTTCTGTCGAGGAAAATCGACTTTAAGGTCAAATAAACATTTCCTTTGTGGTCTGAACCTATCCTGACAATTGGAAAAAAATAGGAAAAAAGATTTCACAAAAACGAAACCTAAACAGTCTTTACTATACAGGCAAATCAGTTAAGTTGTTCAAAATTATTCACATAATTAACTCTTACCGTAGAACGCACTTGTTGTTGAACAAAGCATGTATGATTTTACTGTTCTTACAAATCTCTTTAATTTACACAAATAGGATATACAATAAAAATTTTTACTATCAGAAAACCGCACAAAAAGCCTCATTATAATCGAAAACAGAAAAGTAAGAATCAGACAAAATCGAAAATAGAAAATATGAAGACAAACACAACAGAAATATTTCCGCGAAGTGTGTCACGATTTGAAGAATTCTGCTTAAAATGTCTAGACAGTGAATCAATGAAAGTTGTTTTGAATCCTTTCGTATAAAATTTGGAAAATTTCATCAATACAGACGTTTATCTTAAGGATTAATATCGAAATTTAGTTCCGGGAAAAATGATGATAAAATCAGCTTTGTGAGATTTTTTAAACAGATTTCGAGAATTTTTGAAATTGTCTCTTAAGATTCAGAAACCCCATTAACATACAAGATGACATGACATTAGATTCATATAAAAAGTGTTGCAATAACACTGAAGTTTACTAAAATGTAAGCTTGAAGTAGAAAGTGTAATGCATTGTAAATATTTGAAGTATTAAAATAAATAATTTGTGATATATTCCTAATATATAGACAGGATATTATATTTCCTCATTTGTTGAAAACTCTTCTTCCTGAAATAAATTTTCAAATTATAAGTATCTAAATTTTGCTTTCTAATTATACTCGGAAAAAAGAGCAGATACTAAAAATATAGTAAAATGATAAAATATCCACTTTTTAATACAATTTTTCATCAAGAATACATAAAAATTAGATATAATTTTGTTTTTAAAGTTCAGAAAAAAATTGCAATTTTAATACGTGCAGTTTACAGTTAAAAGAAATTTCTTTTTGAGAAAGTTTCTGGGTGCTGGTAGATTAATTGTGTTTACAACAGAAGGAAACACAATTATTCTACCAGCATCCAGAAACTTTCTCAAAAAGATATTGCTAGAAATTTCGAGAAACAGATGGCAGCATCAATGCGACACAAGAAATACTCGCAGAAATATTTATAAAATCATTCAAAAATTCGTAACAATCCTACATTTTGGCATCGAGAGGAAATTCTCTTTGCAATAGGACATGTGTCCTTTCCCACTTATCTAAATCGATTCCGTCTACGATCAAAGGACAAATGTGGATGCGGCGAGCAAGGAAGTCTTATTCATTATGCCATAGAATGCCCACTTACCTGCTCTTTTCACCTCAAGAAACCAGCACCGATATATGAGGGTCTCTTGTGGCGACGAGTAATGTCATCAACACTTTCTCTCGAGGGAAAATAAGGAATTTAATGGATTTTATTTAAAAAAATGGAGATATTTTATTTCCAACCTCCTATTGAAAATGTAGTAACTAATTCTTTATGAACATTGACTGGAAATACATTTAACTTACTGAACCCGGCTAGAGTGAGAATTCCATTGCCTCAAAATCTGGATTGAATTTTCGCTCACAAGAACAGAATGGAATCGTCACGTTCTTTGCAGAAATTCCTGGAGGTCAACACCTATGGTTGCCCGATCGATTGTCAACAAAGAAAGGAACTACATTTTTCATAAAAAAATTCACCCAGGTGACCGAAACAGCCCGAGTCCGGCTTCTGTCGAACTGGCGGTTTGAGGCGGGATAGGTCTCATAGGGTTAACTCTTGTTTTGTCATCTTTCAAACTTTCAGCCTTTTCTTTTGCTTTTTTATTTTTTCATTTCAATTTATTCATTTTAGTCATGTTGAAATTCAATGCTTTGTTAATATCTGTTTTTCAAATTCTTAGTTTGTAATTTTTTGGAGGGGGTCTTTCAATGAAGCTTTACGCTTACCTACCCAACCGACAGGGAGGCGCACGGCTCTGAGATCGGGGGTATATGTGGTGATAAAGATAAAATTAAAAGACACAAAAATAATTTAATATTTTTCGACGCTTCAATATCTTTACTAATAACATTAACCAAAAGTCGAACTAATCCCGCCTTTCCTAAGCATCCGGCGGAAACTGAATGATAATCGTTGTGATGTTAATCGGAAACTGAAGGTCTAGTCTTAATAGCCATCACCTGCCACATCTCAAACCACTCTTTCCCCTTCTATTCTTTGTGGTTGCTTTTCAGTGCACTTCTTGTTCCTTGGTCCTGTTGGAAGAGGTCGTACTTCTTACAAATTCTTTTTTCCCTTATATTTCTGTTCATATAAGTTTAATTTATTTATTTTTCTCTATTTTTATTAATTTTTTGTTCCTTCCTCTGCGTGTTTATTTATTTATTATGTTTCTTTTATTAATTTTATGAATGAATCTTCCACCAAAGATGGGTGCTCATTTCATTGCATTTGTATTCAAAATTTTATATTGTATTTTAATACAGTTATTTGTATTGTATTTACAGGGTGACTTCTAATTAACCTACAAATTTTAACTGAAATAACTCTTGAGTCGTTGCAGAAATCGCTACAAACATTTTTTATTGAAAAGAACGTTAAAAACGATTTTAATGCAGAATGTTTTCAAAGTGAGAACAGTCAGAGGTGATACAATAGAGCAACCTCACAAAGTTTCAGTTGCAAGTTCAAGAGTTTTTCTTTTAATGCTTACAAATGAGTCAGTTATAGACCTTTTGAGGCTAATAAGGTCTGTCGGCTTCTTGCTGTACACCAAATTATTCTTATGATCCCAAAGAATAAAATCATATGGTTTCAGTCTGGTGGGTAATCTGGCCAATGCAATGCACTAGGATAACTGTACGGGTATTGATAGGCGATAACTCGGGTTCCAAACACACTGTTAATGGTGTCAAACACACTGTCTGTTCTTGTGTGGCATTTTCGCCACATAAATACCAATTTTTTACAATAAATATACGATCTTTGGTTGAATATGACACTTTGGGAGACATTTTCAAAATGGCGTGAAACTGATACGAAACAAATTCCTTTTACGCCCTCTGCCACTGCATGCATTCGTGGCGCCATCTAGTGAGACTCTGAGAAGTTATTTCAGTTCAAAGTTGTAGGTTAATTAAAAGTCACCAGGTATATCAATTTTTCTTTCCGTTGACTCGAGACAAGATTTGCACCCTTATGGTATCCTGGATCATCCAGAGAAATTCTCTACCGGAGGAGGTACATCCCATCATCAGAGTGGATTCCCCACACCTATACCATATCAACTAGGGAACGAGAACCCACTTACTCAATGAGTCCTTATCTGGCGGTTTCTCATCCATGAACTTGTTGTGTCAGCCGATGGGACTAATAACATTAAACAATCATACCTAAATCGGTATTTTGTTACATCACGTATTTCTCCCATCCTATGTTCAATATATTCGTAGATGTGAATGATGTATTCACATCCACGATGATGTATTCACATTTTCACTGTGATGCAAAATGATATGAATGCCATAACACTGATATTTATAAGCCACGTTATCATGTATTCAGCTTTATTATAGCCTTCGGTTTTTGAAATTATTAAGCTCTTTAATGTAATGGCTAATTGTTCCTTGGAGTGCTTTCGTTTTGTTTATATTTCTTCTTTTCTTTCTACTAGCCTTATTCGAATCATAAATTGAGTTAGAGTATCTTATTTTCTAGAACTAAAGGACCTCATATTGGAGGTTACGAATCTCAGCCATAGATCGTCATAAAATTAAAAGTATAATATTGAGCTGAACTAGTGTATTGGTCTTATACTTTAAAGACAATCGATTGAGCGTAATATTGTTTAGTATCACTGAAACTCATGAAATGTATTGATACTTGAAGCCTTTCCATAATTCTGAGGAAAAGGGAAAAGCAGAAACTTAGACCCTAATGTTATTTATTTTATTACCGCTTAAATAATTTTATTGCGTTTTAATTTCTAGCTAATATTTTTTTCCAATTTACAGAGAGAATAGACAAGTATATTTTTTTTGATATTCCTTTTGAATATTATCAATGCCGTTCCTTAAGAGAAACATTGAATAATACTTATTAATAAGAATTCATAACTGCATACGGAAGTTATTTCTCTGTCTTATATCAGACACTGTGTTAATAATGTTTTACATGATTTTCTTGCATTATTTGTCGTGTATAAACTTCTTTTATCTATTGTGTGCAATTGTATTTTTGTTTTAAAGTTAAAAAGAGGCAGGCTCATGATTTCTAATGGGGGAATCTCATTATAATGAAAGCTTACTAGGTTGAAGTCTATGCGAGTCAAACTTTCTTATCCCACCAATCAATGGATATCTGCTCCATCATCAGAAACATGCGCTATCTAGAGAAACACTTGATATATTTTTAGACAAGAAACTAAAACCTTATTTTTAATCCATCTGTTCAAGGCCACAAGTGTGCCACATGACATGTGAAAGAATATTTTTCATTTTTTTATATTTGTATTATTAGCCCATATAGCAATTTTAGTTTGCAGCAAGCTTGTCACAAATTTGTCATGACAAGAGTGCAAGTTTGCCACAAATATGTCATGACAAGTGTGCAAGCTTGCAGTAAGCTTGCAGCAAGTTAACGAAAGCTCCGAAGTCACCATGAAACGAACTTGCAGCAAGCTTGCCACAAACTTGCCGTGCAAACATATTGCAAATTACAGCAAAAACAAAGTACGAAACACAACCCGGGATAGAACTCGCGACCTCCCGGTTCCGAAGCGGTGACGCTAACCATTGAGCCAGCTGAACTCTGAGAGGAGAGGATAGATTTCGCTAAAACATCGTTCGATGCGATTCGTATACGATTTATTTTAAACTATTTTCTGGTTTTCATTAATTTTTTGAGTTGAGAATATGATTTGAAGTCAAAGAGAGAGAGAGATTTTCGCTAATAACTACGTTTTGCTAGCAGAATAAATTATGAAATTAGAGTTCAAAAGTAATTACTTTAAAATGGGACAAAATGTCTAGTTATTATTTTTCAACAAACACCGACTGTTTTTTAGATTTAATTTTGTTTATAAACGTTAAAATTTCAACATTAAGAAAAAGGCGATATAGTTTTCTTTAAAGTGAGAGTGATATATTTAGTAAAAAGATGGAAAATGCTTCAAAATTTTTTTTTATAAAAAAGTTATTTTTTTCACAAATTATCATTGATTTATTGAATTAATAAAAAAGAATTACGGTCTAGGAGATGCTATTAAAAATCGGATGTTTTTTAAAACAGAGACAAAGATAATTATCTCTTTATTGTTCTATCTTTGCAGGAAGCTTGTTTTGCAAAATTGCAGCAAGTTTGATTTGCAAAGAGGTGGCGCTACTTGTCACATCGAACTTGCTACAAGTTCGATTCAAGTTTGACGCGTCAAATTTTGCCATGACAAGTCAAAATCAAACTTGCTGCAAACTTACGTGCTATCTGGGAGATATCTAGATAATTTGCATTTCAGATTAGAAATTCCGAATACACAACATCAATCATTAAATCAAGTTTATTTTAATGATCACCATGTTAAAGGTACTATGTTCAAATTGCCAGCATCTACATTACCTATCGAGTATCTCCAATATACTTCGGACTAATAATTCATCCACTGACGGGAGAGTATACTGAAGAGAAAGCTTACCTAAAGTGCTTATCGATTGAATTTATAGTGCAGGGTAACCAGATAAACATTGGAGATCCTAATCAGTCGTCCCGATTTGCACTTGAGATGCATTCCAGAAAGGCCTCATCCAGTCCCTTTACAGGGTCGACAAACTATATGTGAGGCCTTTATTGATAAGTAGAGTAAACTTCAGTGAATTTAACATTCAGGAAGCAATTTCTAAGGCCCACATTGACCTTAGGGATGAAGTATAATTAAATGGATTGGCTCGGTGCAGGGCGATTAAAACTGTTCAGATTTCCTCTCCCTTTGTGGATGCTTATGATTTCATTTGATTTTGTCTCCGGAACGCATTTAAAGGGTATTAAGGTATCCGACTGTGTTCGGAGACATTTTTTTGAAAAATAACTTATATATATATTTTAACCCTCTGAGCGGTTAGCTATTCATGTACTGCCTTTAAAGTCTTAAAAATTTGCTTTCAATGTGAATAATCAAATCTTTATTGCGTTTAATAAAGTCTTTGGAATCTTATGAATATTTTATCCATGTTAGTTTAAGAAATTATACATACGAACATGAATACCTGCTTTTGAACTCAATATCAGCAACGAAAAAATACGTTTAAAACACTTAGAGGGTTAATGTTATTTTTCAAGTGCATATTTTTTAAAACTATGAAAATATTGTAACATTAGGCTTTAAAAATAATATTTTCTTTTTAAAAAACTAGGAAATTTGAAGAAAAATGACTAAAATATTTGCCTTACGCTAACATCCATAGACAAAATCATATTCTAAATATACAAAAATCCTTGTAGGAGTACATTTTTATGACAGGTATCTGTGTTATGCTCTAAAATATTTCTTGTACTTCAAAATAGTTTTGAGATATAGCTGAACATAGTTACTAAACTGATAATTTTTCATAAAAAATGCTTTTCGTTCATATTTGAGCACTTAAAAATAATACTTGATATTAAAATTGACCTTAGTTTTTAGAGGAAAACATCAAGCATATTACAGAAAACAATCTCAGAAAATTTCATATCAATACCTGAATAACTTTTTGAGAAATCATTGTTACGGTTGACAGTTTTCCTCAAAAATATCATTTCTCAGAAAACACATTTAAAGTTTTCATGTAACATAAAATTATGCTTACAGTTCGTTAATAAAACAGCTGTATCTCCATTTGTATTTCACGTAGAGTAAACAGTGAGACAGTTTTAGAAAGCTGATTAAACAGGCTACAAAATTAAGTCATAAAAAGGTTTTTGATAATTTCACCAAAAACGACTTAAACCAGTCGGATACCTTAAAACAGATACAGGTTGTGGCCGTTCTATAAGATGTTTAGACCCTTTTAAATGGGATGCAATAAAATCCATTGATAAGGATGATGTTATGTTTAAAAGGCGTGAGTTATGCTGTGTAATACAGATTATAAAACAGATTTCTTTTAAAACTTCTAGTTGAATTTTCTCTGAATTATTCTCTAAATGTAAAGTAATTCTTTGTGTAATGTGGAATCTTTATTTTGATTCTAAATCTCACATTTGTGCTAACTTCAAGTAGTGTTAATTTGAGGAAGCTTCTGTATAAATGTTGAAATGCTTTCAGATTATTACGTGTCTTGGGGTTGAAAACTATTTTATTTTAATTTCGCCCAACTTTCATTCCGTTGAAAATATCTGAGAGCTTCCAAACATTCAATTTAGTGTGGCTACAGTACCTCACTTTAAGACATATCTTAATATTCTTTAAACAATGATTGTCGAAAAGAGGTATTGCTCAATTCATTTTTATAACCCGCTATTTGTCACACAATTTTCCTATGTTCGAAAGTTAAGAAGAAAATATTTTACCTTCCATTTCGGAAGTTGCCAAAATATTTGTTTACAGTTTTGTAATTAATTAATAAAAATACATTTCTGACTATTAAAATTTCTTCAATTATTTTTTCTCTTTCCATTACATTAGATATGAAAACAGATTTGTAATCTGTTTAAAAGACGATTTCTCTGTTAAGATTTCATTAATATAAATGTATTACATTTCTTTGACAATAACATCCCAGATAGCACGTAAGTTTTCAGCAAGTTTGATTTTGACTTGATATTGTCCTGTCATGGCGAATTTGACGCGTCGAACTTGAAACGAACTTGCCACAAGTTCGCCGTGACAACTAGCGCCACCCTCGCTTGCAAAACGCGTTTGCCACAAGTTCGCCGTGACAAATAGCCCCACCTCCTTGCAATGCAAATTTGCCACAAGTTCGCCGTGACAAACCTCACGTTTGCAAGCTTAGCACAAAGAGATAATTATCTTTGTCTCTGTTTTTAAAAAACATACGATTTTTAATAGCATCTCCTAGACCGTCCTTATTTTTATTAATTCAATAAATCAATGATAATTTGTGAAAAAACAAACTTTTTTATAAAAAAAAATTTGAAACATTTTCCATCTTCTTACTAAATATAACACTCACACTTTAAAGAAAACTATATCGCCTTTTTCTTAATGTTGAAATTTTAACGTTTATAATCAAAATTAAACCGAAAAAACAATCAATGTTTGTTGCAAAATAAACTTATACATTTTTGTCCCATTTTAAATTAATTACTTTTGAACTCTAATTTTATAATTTATTCTACTGGCAGAACGTAGTTATTAGCGAAAATCGCTCTGTCTTTGACTTCAAATCATATTCTCAACTCAAAAAGTTAATGAAATCGAGAAAACAGTTTAAAATAAATCGTATACGAATCGAATCGAACGATGTATTAGCGAAATCTATCTTCTCCTCTCGTAGTCGAGCTGGCCGAGTGGTTGAGACGTCAGGCTACCAAGCGGTAGGTCGCGAGTTCTATTCCTAGGTTGTGTTCGTACTCTGTTTGTGCTATAATTTGCAATGAGTTTGACGCGGCAAGCTTGCTGCAAATTCGTCCCATGGTGACTTCGAAGCTTGCGTTAACTTGTTTCAAACTTGTTGCAAGCTTGCACTCTTGTCATGTCAAACTTGTCGTAAGCTTGCACTCTTGTCATGTCAAATTTGTGGCAGGCCTGCTGCAAACTAAAATTGCTATGTGGGATATTCGTGTGGAAAAGGCTAATGGAGTATATACTGTGGGTTTTCGCACGATTACGTGCAGAAGAAAGAAGCAAATGGAGAATAATATTATTCTTGAGATCTGCCGAGAAGGAGAAAGATATTATTGTTGATATGCCGAGACGGAGAACGATATTATTCTTGAAATCTGCCGAGACGGGAAACGATGTTATTCCTGAGATCTGCCGAGACGGAGAACGAGATTTTTCTTGAACAGATGGAAACAAGATGTTGATTAACCTGTGTGCTATATCATTATCACTTTTATTATTATTCCTCCTCGGTTTTTTTTTTATTAAAATGTTAAAAGAAGCCTTAGAAATCTTTTAGAAAATTCCTACATCCATATTCAATGCAAGATTTTCAGATTTTAATCAATGAGTTTAGAGTAAGATTAGTGTATTCCATCATTTCATTCTAAATTTCAGGGAAATGTGAAGGACATACGGTTCATAATTGTCTGCGATGTTACACTAGATCTGGTGCCCTGGCATTACTCATTCCAAATATACTTTATGTCTCCATATACCATCTCTAGCATCTCGAATATAACCTGAAATACTCATTGATTGGAGAGAGAAGTATTCTGGAAAGGTACTAGCCGAGACATCTATGTTGCAGGGTAACCGGACAATCGCCGGAGTTCTTAATCAATAGTTTCGATTCGCACTTGAGTGACAGCCGGGACCACGGTCATTGAATCCCTTTACAGGGACGACAAAATACCTCTCAATTAATCAGCAACGCAAACCTGGGCGTATTTAACATTCAGGAAATAATCACAAGGGCCGACATTGACTCTTAGGGATGAAGTCTAATTAAATGGATTGTCCCGTTTCTGGGAGATTAGATCATTCAGATCCCCCTCCCCGCAGCTTTGTGGATGCTTATGATATAGTTCGATTTTATGGCTGGCATGCATTTAGGGGGGATTAACGACATACCAGGGTCGTTATCTCTCTCTAAAACCTTATCCTGATGGGGAAGGTCTTTGAAGAGGCGGAAGCAGTGTAGTAGATTGATTTGGTCGCAACTAAGATGAAATGCATGGTTTCATTCATGTAGAATATGTGATTTTTTGAAAATTGATAGTTGGAATATTGTTGAGTTTAACACTAATTTCAAAAGCATATTTAATATAATGAGTCATTTTTATTTTGATTTTTAATTTTATAACTATGTTAGACTCAAACTGTGTCTTTTTAAGATATTTATTTGGTTCTCAAAGGTTTAAAGATTTTACCGATTCTTTCAGCTCAAAACTATTTAATTTTAATTCTTTTTACAGTTTTATAAGAATTTATTTTAATTAGTGGCAGCTATATAACTACAGACGATACTATATTGGTACTAGCTTGAAACGTTTTTA
>BGPR01003389.1:71416-86538 GCA_013235015.1 Araneus ventricosus | reverse complement strand
ACGATACTATATTGGTACTAGCTTGAAACGTTTTTAATTTTAATTCTTTTTACAGTTTTATAAGAATTTTTTTAATTAGTGGCAACTATATAACTACAGACGATACTATACTGGTACTAGCTTGAAACGTTTTTAATTTTAATTCTTTTTGCAGTTCTATAAGAATTTATTTTAATTAATGGCAACTATATAATTACAGACGATACTATATTGGTACTAGCTTAAAACGTTTTTAGTTTTTCAATGTAGTCATCAGCGTTGGGTTCAACTTTTTAGGTAACTAAATTTATTTTGAGTTGTACGAAAAATATTCTTCTTAAATTCTGTTAAAATGGTTTTAACATTTACTTGGAAAGAAGACAAAATAATTGTAGGAATTTAGAAAGTGTAAAATTTGAAATGCACCTTTATTAATCAACATTTGTTAAATTATCTTTTTCTCTTTAATGGTTCGAAAATAACAGTTATAATTAACAAAATTTAACAAAGATATTAACTATAAATTTATTAGTTGAAAATTAATTAAAACTCTTTGTATTATATAGAATGGCGCAGAATGCAGCTGAGCACGCAAAAAGGTGTATCGTTATCGTTTTTTGTTTAAATCTTCTGTTTCTTATATATACTTTTTCTTTTCTTACCTTTTACTTTATATTTCTATTATTTATTAAAAATGATAAAGCATTATAATATTGTTTAAAAATTTCATTTGAAGGAATTTTTCAAAAATATGTTATCAGCAATTTTTTTTGAAATTAATTTATTCATTCAAATTTTATATTTACAATTTTTTTTATCACTAAGTGCATGAAAATTATCGCTTAATCCCAGCCCTTTGAATTCCATTTTTTCTTTCTACTTACCTGGAAATCAAAGTTATATCTCACGTTTTTAAACATTTTGAATAATGGAAGATAATTTTTTTGCATAAGCATACATATTTTTGAGAAATCATACATTATTATGTTCATTTTGTATAGAATAAAGACAGAGCTACTAGAAACAATTTTTCACCTATTTTTAAGAACCAGCCTTTCCTTCTAATGAATGTTACTTCATAATTTAAGATGGCTTTGAATTGTATATAAAAAACAAATACTATTTTGATACCAGGTTGTGAGATTTTTAAAATTTTATTTTAGAGTGCTTTTCTTACCAACCTTCAAGAACTTCTGGACTCTTAATATATTATTTAAATTTCGATGAGCACTTGTTATTAATCGGTCTTCAAGATTGCCTTTGTGTATGATACATGAAAACCAGTGCCAGACACATCTGCTAATTGCTAATTGTTGTTTTAACCACAGTATGAACAAGCATCGGAAACATCAAAATTGGATATGAAACAAATCGGAGAAAAATAAATAAGAAAGGCAGCAGATTTTTCGTGAAATCATCGGTATAAAATCATAAAACAACTATTTCGCATTAATATGCAATTCAAATATCAATCTCTTTAATACAATAATTACACAGAGTAGTATAATGATTACAGAATAGATAAATCACAAGCTACCACAGACCATTGCTACATGCGATAAACTTATAATTTATCTATTCTATAACCATTATCCTTCTCTGTGTAAATATTGTATTAAAGAGATTGATAATTAAATTACATATTAATGCGAAATACTTGTTCTATGATTTTATACCGACGTTTTCACGAAAAATCTTTAGCGAGGAACCGAACTGCGCCTTTCTTACGTTTTATTTAGAGTAGCTTTTGATGGCTCCATCTGATGCCAGTATATAGAACTACATTTCGCGTATGCGCAGTAAAACATTATTTACTACAAATGCTCACATTTCCCGTTATATTCACATTTTTGAATTAAAATTTTAATACAATGTTTCTTTTACGTATTGTTAAGTATTCTGTAAGTTTCGCACAATTCGAAAGAAAACTCTGCATGCTATAATCAATAAACACGCCGAGTTTAAAATTTTCAATTTAATACCGACTTTTACTTATATTTTGATAAATATTTTTATTGTCTCTCTTTGGGTCCTTCTAATACTCCTCAAGCTCTTGAAAATGACACCAGAATCAACCTTCTAGCTAAACGTGTTTCCACGCTACAGTTATTTAATTTACAACCTTACATAAAGCTAATTCATAACAATCACGCGCATGCGCCTACACTGTTACGATGACGTCACAGGCAGAACAAATACTATGCCACAAATTCTTACAGAAATTATCTATCCGTTGTGGGGTCAACCATTCTTTACGTATTATTAGTCACGTAGTTATTAGCGATTCAAATCTGATGGTATTTTGTCACACAAGAAAGTTCGACCGTCCATCACTGTAACGAGCGGAAAGACGTTTCTACGTCAAAAAAAGAGAATCAACCTTAAAGGATACAATTATTGCGAGTGACATGGATTTTACCAAAATTTTAATAACCGCAGAAGGGAGTCGGTATGACAATGTGAAAGAGATTTATCATGGGGCTCGAATGGAAGGGACAGTTTTGCAGGGTAAATTGTATTTCGAATTTATGTGAGAAAAAAAGATCTTGCGGACGAAGGAGTGGATTTGGATGATCTAAAATGCCTATAAGAATAATTCTAGCCATTTTTGCACTTGTGGTGTTCCATCTTCTCTAAATTCAAGTCAGAGTGTATTATCGATTTTCTTATGTCACACAGGACGCGTTTTTTTATTAACCAATCGATCTTTATAAATCAAAATATACTTAATAACAATCTACATTAACCGTATAACTTAGATATGTGTACCAGTAAATGTTATTTTCAGAATAAATTTTCGTATTTAAATGATTAAGACTACAAGCAGGCGACAATAAATTCGAAAAGAAATAAATTTCTAGAGCTTGAGCACATTACTTTTTAAAATATTGTTTCCTGCTTCACTATGAAATTTCCTAGCTATGTTTACAAAAGCACAATGAAATAAACTATGCAAACCCAAAGCATTATGTGTTATGGTTTCTTTTCATAGCTTTGTATCTTAATCATAATTTTAAAGAAGAAGTATTATCATATTTTAACATCTAAAAAGCAATTAAAACATATCTGGATATTTACATTATTGCATGATCTTCAAGCTGTTTTACTTCGGATGGGATTTCGCAACATTCGTTTCCATGAGGAAGGAACTAGTCTCATGTAAGTGTGATAAAAATCTGTCATATGCTTTAACCCTCTAATTCCTAAAACCATTGGAATAGAGAGACCACTAAATACGAAAATGCCCGAGTTCCTCTTTCAAAGATAAGGGAAATTCACTTCCCCCCTCAAAAACCACAAAGACAGATGGCACTGTCCGAATTCTAAGAAACCCCCTGAATGATGGTGGATATAGGAGAGCAAAAAACAACAGTAAAATGTTGCGACTGAAAAACAACATTATCTAAATCTAAAGGTCCGACCCTGGTACAAGGGAAGTTATGCTACATTCTAAATAAGAGGAGAGAAGAAAAACACACTACCACATCCTTAGTAGGCAGAAGAGAAACTAATTTATTTACATATGTACAAGTAAGAAGGGAAAAACAACAACAACAGTAAACAAGGTCAGAGCCATCTGGTGTGGGAGACACAACCCATTGCAAGCTTATACACCCCCTTTTCCCCCAATCCATCTGGGCGAGCCATTCTGACGAAGAAAGCGCGTTCCGCGAGCAACAAATCAATCACACTTAACGAAAGGGGGTAGAAATTTCGCAGTGATATTCTGACTTTTCGAACGGCCATTGTATTTTCCTTGAAGAGACGTTTGGGACGTTCCCGCATCGATAGAGTTAAGTATTTGCTACTTTATAAAAAGTCGCACTTTCAATACTTTTGAGTTGCTTTTTTATTGTTTAAAGTCGTATAGCATCTTAAAGTTTTAGCAGAATTTTAACTGCAGTAGATCAGAGATCGATTCCATTTATATTTAGGGAATTTAAGTAAGGAAAAAACCTGTCCCCCTTTTTCTGTATTCTTGTGGACTTCTTAATCAGATACTCAGCTCACAGTTCCTGGGCATATATTGTTACTTCGGGGAACGAAGGGATTCTTTGTACTATTTGTCATCCTCTTGACAACGGACTCTGTGGACTTCTATTCAATTTGCAATGCTCCGCGGGAGCCTTTTTCAGCGGATTTCTTCATTCCCACACTCAGGACACGTATCAACTATTCGCTCAAGTGGTTGGCTGAGGATTGGGAGGCCATCAGTATTCCTGGCCCTCTCTCGTTTGAGATCTGTGACACGTCGCCAGATCCGTTTGTCTAGAAAAATAGTGAAAATCCGATACAGGCAATTTTGAATGAGGAATATTCTCACCACAGATAGGTTATGGATGTACATTTCCAAGCATCTATCGTTTCTTGATGCATTGGAATGAATAGAATTGAAGTTTTGTGGCTGTTTTTGTTTGCGTTCCACGTGTTTTTGAATTGTATATGAGAGCGATTTTTTTCAGTTTCTGTAATGCGGGAATGAAATACCCAAACAGCTTATGGATGTTCTTTCCTTAAAATTCTAGATTTGGGATTTTTGGGTGACGGTGAAATGGCGTTGCGGTGTCCAGAAAAATTTTATAACACTCTTACGATTGTTGAGACCTGTCGAAATTGTTGATTGATATCAAAATTTGATACATAGGCGAAAGGTCTTATATTCTTTAGAAACAGGAATGAGTCATTTAAAAGCTACAGTCCATTTTCTAAAAAAATATTCGAGCCATTTTCATTCGTTTCTCCTACGCCATGTTAATATTCATAATTTTATGAAGTCTTTGTTTTAATCTACATTTAAACATATTTCAGGTTCATTATTTTTTGCGCGCATAGTAAAGTTACATACAAAAAATCTACAGTAACGCGTACTTCTAGAAAAAGCAGTTCAGGCGGTATAAATAACTCCAATGTAGAGACAATTCATAAAGATACTTAATTGATTAGAAAAATATTTTAGAAAAATATATAAAATTTGTGTTAATTAACTGTAAGATTAAGAATTTTTATAAAAATTGTATTCAGTGCTCTCAAAATAATATTGCATCCAAGATATCATAAATAGAGAACATCCAAGAGAACATAGAGATATAAATAAAATAGAGAACATCCAATAAATATATATATGCATATATATATATATAATATAAATCTAAATAAAACTTGTTATATATGATCTTACATAAACAAAGTAAACAAGACATATCTTGAAGCCAATCCTATACTAAAAATTCATAATTTAAACAATACAGCCAAATCTAAAGCAAAATCTAAAGAATTCAAAATACTATAGATACCATGAACAAAAATTAAATTTAAACATTAATGTGAGCATGTAAAAACCTCTGTTGTTATTAAAAGTATTGAAAAAAGGCAATCCATATATATGGAGTTTTCAACAATTAATATAGCATCTTGGCTGTGGACAAGATTAAGCCAGGTTAAATTAATTTTGCTGTACAAACCATCCCTGTTACTATAATTGTTGAAAAAACAGACAGGGTAATTTACCCTAAAATGAAAGAATTTAGGAAGAAAAATCATACACTGACCCTAACTAGAAAACATAACTATATGGAAGGGACTAAAAATCAAGATAAAAAAAATGTAAAACAACAATATATTGCACTATTATATTGCACAAAAAACAATAAATACATCTTTCAATAAAATATCCATACTTATTCATTAAGCTTTTAATAATCAGTGTCTCTACCTATTCTTACCAGGATTCAACACTTTTAATATATACCGCCTTTTATCCTGACATCACATATTGCCACAACAAGATTTCCAACTATGAAACTACAAAATTGACCAAATGAAATAATTAATTATGAAATTAAAGAATTAGTAAGAATTTTAATTAAAAATCTCAAAACCAGTTAATAAATGTAATGCACTTAGTTATCTAGAAAATATTTGAAAATTGGGAAAGCTGTCTATTATAAGGAATATTTCAATTTAAAAATCGTGGCGCCATCTACGTAATAAATTTGAAACCAGTACAGCAAGAACCAAATTGGAAAAAAAATTACACATTACATGTAAAATATGAATAAACACAAACCTACCAGCAAAGAATTAAAATATTCCATGAAATACCAATAAGAATGCATTATTCTAAGTTACCTAAATATTTCTTATCTATATAAACTCTTAAAAAACTATTTGGTATTCCATAAAAAAATTACATAACAATAAAAAAATTTTATGTTCTTAATTCTATTATCATTGTCTGTTACTAAATTATTATTTCTAATTATATAATTTTTCACTAAATTCTTGAAGACAGAAATGCTAAGATTACTATCCCAATAAGGAAATTTATTAATTTGAAAATTAAATGCATTTCTTTTATCAAAGATATTTGTTACTATTTTATTATCTATAATTTTTATATCTAGATCTAGAAATTCTGCAGCTAATTCATTGTCATTAGTTTTTATAAGTTTTAAATAATCAGGATAGAAATTTATATGTGGCATAAGGTCTATTTCTTTATTGAATAATATCAAATCATCTATAGAACGGAAAAATATACTGTGGCTATAATTAGTAAAGTCTTTCTCATAGCAATGTAGGTAAATATTTGCTAAACTATTACTAGCTGGACCTCCTTGAGGTAATCCTTTAATTTGATGGAAAATCCTATTTTCAAATATATATATATATATATATATATATATATATATATATATATATATATCAAAACCAACATATAAACACAAAATATATATATATATATATTTGTAAACGAATTTCATTAAAAAATATTTTCTGTAGTTCACTTGTTTTGATTATAGAGATGAGCTCTTTTCATTTAAACTATAAACAAAATTACAAAATCTATTACACTGATTGTTTGGTATACATTAAAGTTTATTATATGTTAATATAAGTTCTTACGTGCATTATACAATATGAAATTTGATTCTAATTTAAGGTATGTGACTACCCAAAAATCCTCGTTTTGGTGAAAATGTTCGAATTTTTTTATGTGTTCATTTTATAGCCCATACATTTAGGATTCCAAAACTGCTTCAGTTTTGTTTTTACGATAATTAGAAGCGAAGTTATAGTATAATTAATAAACCGGAAATGGGTTTGTTGATACCGGAAGTGGTCGTTTAAAGAGACGTGAAAATGTAAACAATTAGTTTGAACGACTATTTTGTGACTTTTAAGCAATATAAATGCCCAAATCTTTTTTAAAATATAGATCTACGTTTCCTTTATTTATTTTTTATTAATTTTATTTGCATCTGGCAGCTGTTTTTGTATTCAAGTTTATGTTACTGAACGGCAATACTATTATCGTTTGCAGTTTGTTTACACTGTTATTGTAAAAGCGTTATTCTTGTTTACTGGCTATTTCTCGATATTTTTAGTGTCAACTCTTTTATTTATCTTATTTTAAGTTTAATTTATTTATTAATCACTTCAAAATGCCAAACGCTAGGTCTAAGAAGTTTAAAAAGCGTAGCTTTCATGGAAACAGGCACAGAAATTCTGTCCCCAAGAATAATGTGTCTACTGCAAGTGCAACATAATTGAACACTTTGGAAAGTTCTGATGGGCTAGAATATGACTTTCAGGAGTTAAAAGGAAACAGAATAATTGATATCCAAACTTTACTTGGAGTATTTTCGATTCTGTCTTGTCCAAAATGTTTTGCAACTGGATTGAAACTGACTGAAGATTCTAAAGAAGGACTTTGCTCAAACTTTGCTATAGTTTGCAAATGTGGATTTATGGCTGGATTTACATCAACTCCCAAAGAGAATAAAAAGTGTTCTTTAAATACTTTGTTGGTATTTGGATTGAGATTAATGGGCAGAGGATTTTCTGCTGGGATGAAATTGTTATGTACTTTAAATTTGCCATATGTTTGCAAGAAAACATTCAGAATTCATGAACTCAAACTGTTGGAAGCAGTGAAGTATAGTTGTGAAGAAAATATGAAAGCTGCATCAAAAGAAGTGCAAAATTTAAAAAAAACCACAACTTGTGGTGTTTCTGTTGATGGTACGTGGCAACGGAGAGGCCATATGTCACTAAATGGCTGCGTCTCAGTTATTTCCATCGACACTGGGAAAATATTGGATTTAGAAGTTATGACGCAATATTGTAAAATGTGTGAAATGAACATCAAATGCGACCATGAATGTTCCAACTACAAAGGTTCATCTGGAAATATGGAATCTGTTGGAGCTTTCAGAATTTTTGAAAGATCCGTAATGAAACGAGAATTACAATACACTGAATACTACGGAGATGGTGATTCCAAGGCCTTTTTGAAAGTGAAGGATATCTATGGGGAGGACACAGTTACAAAGCTCGAATGTATAGGACATGTACAAAAAAGAGTAGGCTCACGGCTTAGGAAATTAAAAAAAAACCCAAAGGACTCGGTGGAAAAGGTAAATTAACCGATAAATTTATCGACAAACTTCAAAATTATTACGGCATTGCTATCCGCAGCAATGCTGGAAGTATCGAAAAGATGCAGTCTGCAGTAATAGCTGCTTTCTTTCACTGCTGTTCTAGCAATCGAAACCTCATGCATGGGCAGTGTCCAGATGGGAAAGACAGTTGGTGTCGATATAAGCGAGCTTTATCCGACAAAAGACAATATTTGGAAAAATCACCAGGTCTCCCTAATTCTGTCATGAAAGTGATAAAAGCAACTTATCTAGAACTGTGTGACAAAAACTTGCTAAAAAAATGCTTGCATGGTATGACACAGAACAATAATGAAAGTTTCAACTACGTCTTGTGGACTATTTTACCGAAAGAAACATTTGTTCAGCAGAAAACTTTGTTTTTAGGTTCATATATTGCAGTTTTATTGTTTAATTCAGGATATTTAGGACTGTTACCTATTTTGAATTACTTAAAAATACCAATTGTTCCACTGACACTAAAAAAATATATGGGAATCGACAAAGAGAGAGTTATGAAATCGAAACGTCAATCGTTACCTTCCACAAAACTCTCCAGAAAAAAGCAAAAAGCTAAAAAAAAAATCAAAATTAGTTAAAAATGAAGTTAAAGAGGGTTTGACATATAAATATGGTGAATTTTAAGAATGCAAAGTGGGTAGAAAATGTTTTGTGCTGTATTAAAATCTTTAAATGTGTTTTCTGAGAAACTGTGTTTTTCAGTTTTTGACTTTACGCTAAACATCACAACAAAAATTCTTTTTAAGATATTGAATTGAAATTTTGAGAAAATGTTTTAATCAGTTCTATCTGTGTTATGAACTAGAATCTAACCCCTATCTACATATTTATTTATTTTATTGCTTTTTTTGTAAAACGAAACGTTAGTTTTTGTTTTTTTAATGAGTTTTGGCACAAAATTCGGAATATATCAAAAACTTTTAGAAATTTTGCAAATCTTTTAGTTCATAACACAGATAAAGATGTTATTAATGTACTGTATAAATATTATTGAAATATATTTATAGGAATTTTTAGTAGAAGGTTTGCCGTAACTGTAAATTTTTACTAAAAATTGTCAATATTTCCAAAGTTAAAAATAATTTCATAGAAATTACATTTAAATTCATAGTTTTATGTTCCATTTTAATTAAAAACATATTTCTTTAATTGAAAATTCAAATATTTAAAAAAAAGGTAATCACATACCTTAATTGAAGAAATGTTGATCATAATCCTTTTTTAATTTCACGTGTCTTATTTTAATTTTAAATATTTAAAAATAAAATCCTCAATGAAAAACATTAAAAGGAAAAAAATATTTTCAAAATTAAGGAATATGATTATTTATAATGTGGTCTTAAAATTATGTCCATAAGGGAAATTATTTATTATTTTTAACTACGATATTATTTTTAAATTTTTTACTTTTAATTTTGTAATTTTTTTACTTTTGGATTTTTGAAATTTTCATTGAATAAATAATATAAATAAAAATTCAACATGAAAGGATGGAAAAATCAATTTAAAGATAAAGAACATACACCTCAACTCTGTGTTAGAGATATGGGAAAATAATTATAACAAACATATCTCATGCCATTACGGGAATCAGTTAATATTAGGGAATGAAATGAGATTAAAGATGGTAAATTGATTATTTTTCTTTTAAAACGTTTATTTCCACAAAATTTTAAAAGCAATAAATTATTTGAGAAACAATTGAAAATTTATGCTGAATCAAAAAAGAAAATGCTCATATACCTGACTTTTATTACTTCCTTTAAAATAAACGTGGCTGATATAATTTCAGAAACGATTAACTTATTCATGATCCAAATGTTTTTTGAATTATTTTCAAAAAAAAACTTTATACTTATGCTAACTTACAGAACACAAAGACAGATTAATTACTTATAAAAACTAATTAGGAAAGAATTTTTAAAAAAACATTAACTTTGAAGCAGTGAATTTTAGCTTTAGTAAAGCTGCAAAAGAATACAATTGAGTGTTGATATTTCATTGAAAGTTTTTGAATTTTAATTACTTGCATTTCCAAAATAAATTCAAATTCATTATTCAAGGGTAGTAATTAGCTTATAGAGTGAAGTAGCAAAAAAAAATTATTTCCCAAATTTCGAAAGGTAACGTATTGATTGAAATATGTCTGAAAACTGAGCTCTATGCATTATTTTTGTTTACATGCTGATTTTTCATGCGATTATGCCCATTGTAGTATGAAATATACATAATTTATGATTCATTACTATTTTTTACCATAAATGAGAAATAATAATAATTTTGCCTAACAGAATAGTTTTGTGTTATGCAAAATTCCATGTCAGAATCTATATTTCTAAATTAATCATGCAATTCCTAGTAAAATACAACTGATAGAAGAAAAGCGAGTTCATTGCAAGTTTCTTAATATATATTCATGTGAAAGGCTTTGAAGCTTACGTTTAATAAAACATATCCATATAAGTGTAATATATTAGTGTAACATACATAACGAGGTCAAAAGTTAGAACATACGTTGCTATTGCAAACTGCAAATTAACCTTCCAGCGTGCGCGCCTGCGCAAATTTTACGTCAAACTGGATTTTTCATGCCTTGTAATCACATTCGGAGTCAAAACTGTCTGAAGGTCATTGCTATTCCTTCATGAGACCCTTCTCTTCAGGATTAAATGGGTTTGTCCGAGTTTCAAGGTGATTCCATACTGTTCATGTTTCTGTCGTAAAAATTACGACGCGAGCCCGCTCGTGTAACTTGAAAATTTATTTTCACGTCTTAACGTTTCAGTTTGATGATTATATAACCAGTGCGCATTACAGCGTTTTAATATTTCATTTTATACTGTCAAAAGTATTTAATATGTAATAATCCTGCCAATAATCCATCAAGCCGAAGAATTTTCTTCTAAAACCTCAATCTTATGAAAAGACCTCACTACTCGTGCCCAAAAAATCTGATCATCGCCATATGACACTACTATGTCTTCAAATCTAAATTATACATCACAACCTGAAAAAGCAAATGATCAGCAACCAGCATTGAGAAAAAGAGCCCGTGGTTTGTGTTTCAAAGAAATGAAACGATCATCAAAATCCATGAAATACAGCAGGTGCAATATATAGTATACCTGTAAGCGTTACTCTCTGACAAAAGTTTAATATTTCGAATGCAAGAATAATGATAAGAAACTTTGTTCTACAATCTTTGTTGGTATTTTACTATTTTTTATTATATATTGCTTAATACATTTTTAGAAAATAATTGTATTAAATATCATTGCTTTTTCTGATTCCAGTATAATTTTAGATTTTTCAAATAATATAAAAATTAATTTTCACTCTTGATGAAAGGATTTGCTTTTCTAAAGTGTTTCTTATTACTATTATGAAATAACTTACAATTGCCATAGTAAAATGGAAGAAACTTATTGTGTCGTAGAAAGTACGACACGCGCCCGCTCGTGTGAAAGGTTAATCAACGGACAAACAACAGGAAGCTACACATCGTCGTTTAACAAGCAGCGCCATCTTTCTCAATTTTTTGAAATTTCAAAGAGGAAGAAAATGTTTGAATTTTGGAGCAAATAACGAATATTTCTGAACTTTTTTCACATCTGGAAGGAAAATTCGTTACTATCTTTACATCAGATGTTAAAAAATAATCATGAAAGGTAACTGATTAAGGGTTGTTTTAATTTACTGTCTTTTGAAACATCTTCAGAATTAAATCCCAGTTTTAAAACAACTTTATTAAAAAATCTATTGAATCAGATTATTGTAATGATCTCCGCGATTGGGGCAATTTGAGCGCAATTATATACCCAAAGGCATACCAATTCCAATCGTTCCGGATTGAGGCTTTTTGAGTGCAATTATATCCCCAAATGAATGTCAATTCCAATCGTTCCGCGATTGGGGCATTTTTGAGTGCAATTATATTCCCAAATGAATGCCAATTCCAATCGTTCCGCGATTGATGCATTTTTGAGGGCAATTATATCGCCAAATGAATATCAATTCCAATCGTTCCGGATTGAGGCCTTTTTGAGTGCAATTATATCCCCAAATGAATGCATGCCAATTCCAGTCGTTCCGCGATTGGGGCATCTTTGAGTTCAATTATATCCCCAAATTAATGCGAATTCCAATCGTTCTGCTGAATATAAATCCGAATATTTGGAAATATTTAAGAAGATGCAGTGCATGATATAGTGAGATTAATTTAAGAACAGAATTTTTAACTATCTAACAATTTCTAGCCGAAACATGTTTATATTCTTACCAAGTATGTTACCGAATAATTACTTTTTATATAATTTCAACTTTCAAGAAAATAGTTTGTCATATTCCTTCAAACAAATACTATTTACTGAGGTTAACAACGTTAACGTTGTCAACCTTGACGTTGAGAAGTTATCAGAAAATATTTCTATACATAATATTTTATGAATTCTTTGCATACCTTATCGCATGAATGGTTGCATTTGAAACAATTTCACAAAGTTACTACACTAACCTGATAATAAAACTCTTTTAAAGACTCTAAACTTTTTAATTTAGCTCTCAGATAAAGGACCAAATATTCAGGAATCCATTTTGACGTAAAGTATTCATTAAAGTTTTCGATCAGTGCAGATCATTTATCTCTTTATTGAGCATTTAATTTACATTTCGCTGTTTAATAAGAATGAAATTCCAGATTTTGAAGGGCTAGATCAAAATATATTCTTGAGAATTTCTAATTATTTCCAGATTTCTTCTATTCTGCCATTTCACTGAAATATTTAAAAGTGAAATTCGAAGTTTTTAAAAGCCGAAAATAAGATGGAGATCCATTGAATTACTAATCTCATTGGAGTAAGTTATTATGAAAAAATAAAATTGTATAGTATAAAGAAAAGGAAATTTATGTGAGCAATAATTACATGTATTTTAGAAGAAGCTTTAATTTTTTGTAATTATGTTTGCCAGTTATGAGTTTGTACTTTCTCGAAATTCTTAAGTCTATCGATACGGGACCGTCCCATACGTCCCTTCAAGCAAAAGACGATAGCCGCCCGAAACGTCCGAATGTCACTCTAAAATTTCCACCCCTTTCGTTCAGTGTGGTTGTTTTCACACCCGCAGAGCGTTCTTTCTTCGTTAGAGTGGCTCGACCAGATGTGCTTGAGGAAGAGGGGAGTTTTCTTACAATTCGGACAATGTGGTATTTGAGGGGGAAAGTGAATTTCCCTTATCTTTGATAGAGGAGCTCGGACATTCCCGTATTTTGAGGTCCCTTTATTTGAATTGCCCTAGGAATCAGAGGGTTTACCCTGTTGTTCTGTTTGCATTTAGTATGCACATGTAACGTTCGTGTCAAAATTACCCGAAAACTAAATACTAAGCACATCCTATTTCTCCATATTTTCAGAAGAATAATATGTTTAGAGATTAAAAAGATATGTTTTAGCAGAATGAACTTTATATATTTGAAAAATAACACAACGAATATGTAAATATATACTTATGCATGAGAAAAAAAGGCATGAGTTAGAATATGGTTTTAAATCTTACCTCCTTTCCATTTACAATTCAGACAAAAATACGATACATGTTACTTGCAGATCTGTTTTTCACAAGTCGTGCATAATATATTTGTTTTAGTTGCTTTGCTTGATTGACAGAATCGTCATCGGGCAAGTTTTTTACTCAAATGTAAATTAACAATGGATGTTAATGATAAGCAAATGATAATGATAACTTGATATGATATTATAACAAATGATAATGATATTATTCTGAACTTTTTTCACTATATTACCTGATTCTTTATTTGGTCGGAGATTTTGTTCTCCTTGAATACTTGAAGCACTAAATAATTTACCTAGTTATTCTGAAAACATCATTTTCGCTAATCTGTTTTCATTCCATTGCTATTTATTGATGTCCAGAAAATAATTGTATTACAAGCAAAACTATCCAGCATATTTTAAAAAATAACCATAGGCCAGCAATTTTTTTTTTGCTTTTACAAACATATATATTCAAAATTTGACCAAGAGTATCTACAGATCCTTTACTAGCACCATTTTAAAAATTTAATAAAAAATATTTATTATTAATCTTAACTTGCGAAAAGAGCATGTATATATTTAAATTAATCTTGAATAACAGATCTTCTTCAATTAGAATTAAAATATTCAAAAGAATTTCTATAAATGCGACTTGTGCGTGCTTTCCTTTTTTAGGACGATGAGGAAATATGTGCTAAACAAAATAAACGATTACAAGTATTGGATGACAACAGTCCCAACTGCGTATATAAACGAGGGGTACATCAACCTACTTATCTTTTCGATAGCGTACATAACCTTAAATAGCATTACAGAGGATTAAAAAAAGAATCATTGTATCTAAAAGTACATTCGATGCGCCATCTGATGGCGGTCGATTGAATCTTCACATACCTTTAACTCCAGTGTGCTTATTTATCGTGTTAAGTGCAGACCCCCAGTACCCGTGACCAGACCGGTCACTGAACGGTTTGATGGGCAAGACATGAGAATTTTATTTAAGACAAAAAGAAAATCAAAACAAACAAAAAGAAAGAAATATTTACACTATGTACAGCACAGGCATTTTCACTTTTACACTATTACTTCGTATTCGTCTTCTTTTCTTTAGATGTTGAAATACCTTTCT
>BGPR01003389.1:40131-71391 GCA_013235015.1 Araneus ventricosus | reverse complement strand
GACATTTGTGCTAACTTCAAGCAGTGTCATTTTAAGGAAGCTTCTGTATAAATGTTGAAATACTCAGATTATTACGTAATGGGTTGGAGTTGAAAACTATTTTATTTATGTTTCTTTAGTATAAATTTCTCATCCCATGAAAAGACCTGAGAGCCCAAGACATTCAATTTATGTATTACGTTGTTCTACTTTAAGGCATAGCTTAATATTCCGTTAAAACAATCATTGTCGAAAAGAGGTACTGCTCAATTCATTTTTATAACCCGCTATTTGCTCTCACACAATTTTCATATGTTCGAAAGTTAAAAAGAAAATATTTTAGCTCATTTCAGAAGTTGCCAATATATTTGTTTACAGTTTTGTAATTAATTAATAAAAATACATTTCTGACCATTAAAATTTTTTCAGTCTATTTTTTCTTTTCAGTAGATTAAATATGAAACAGATTTGGTAATCTCTTTCAAAAGACGATTTCTGTTAAGATTTCATTAATATAAAGTTATTACATTTTCGACAATAACATATTCGTGTAGAAAAGGCTAATGGTAGATAAACAGTGGATTTCGCACAATTACGCAGGAGAAACAAGCAAACGAGGACGGTATTATTCTGAGATCTGCCGAGAGGAGAACGATTATTCTTGAGTCCCGTCGAGACGGAGGAACTACATTATTCCTTGAAATCTGGCAAGACGGAGAAACTCCGTGATATTATTCTTGGAAATCGCTGAGGCGGAGAAATCCGATATTATTCTTGAGATCCACGACGGAGAACGATATTAATTCTTGACATCTGCCGGAGACGGAGAACGATATTATTCTTTGGGAGGGATCTGTCGAGACGAGAACGAGTAGGATTTTCTTCAACAGATGAAACAAGATGCTGATTAACTCGTGTGCTATATCATTATTATTTTTTATTATTATTCCTCATTATTTTTTTATTAAAAATGCTGCGCTAGGCTTCTAGATATCTTTTAAAAAATTCTACATCCGTATTCACTGCAAGATTTCGGCTTTTAATAAATGAAGTTTAGAGCAAGATTAGTGTATTCCAACATTTAATTCTAAATTTCGGGAAATGTGAAGGACACATTTCTACATACGGTTCCTACTCATCTGCGATGTTACATTGCCATTGTGCTCCTTTATGGTAACAGCCTCCGATCGAAATCCAGATCAACATTCTTACACTAATAAGCCAAATAAAACCTCGATACTATCATTTGGACACTGTTTCACACTGAACATGCCTGGTGGTTGAGGATGGAGAACTCTAAGGTTTTAACAATAGATAGAGAATGTGCAGAGAAATTATGCCTTTGACTTTTTTTTTCAAAATGAAGGGTATGTGTGACTAGAGACCATTGGATACCGCACTTAGATCATGAGCTTTACATAAAAGTAAAACAATTGTCTAAATCGGTCCAGTGGATAGTGGGCTGATACTTTGGTTTTACCAATTATTTTTAAAATATGAGAATACTTGTCATCGTTCCCGAGTCACCCATGTCGCTTTGTCATGGTTAATGGTGTATTTTTTCAATTTTTTGTCACTAATACTCGTCGTTACAAACTAAGACGACCAGACGTAGTGCCTTCCAAATTTTCGCTAGAATTAATATATAGAGCTTGTGAGACGCTGAAATTTTACTTAACAAAGTGTCCCTTAAATTTTCAAGGAAATACCTTTCAAGGTTCAGATTTTGTCTTTCCACAATTCTGTTTGAATAACTACGAGTGCTTAATATTTATTTCCTGTATTTCCCCTGTATATTTGTGACTTTTCACCCGTGAATTAATTCTATTTTGTAATTGCTTTTTGGTGTTGATAAAAAACTCTGAGAAGGTTAATTGGTAATAATTTTATTTTGGTCGAAATCTTGCGCGATGTTTGTCGAGTTATTAAGTCAATAAATTTGGTGCATACTGCAACGCATTTCGTAATTTATATAAAGACCAATTTCAGCACTAATTTTATCTATATTTCGATTTTTATTCTGTTTCCTCTTATGGAAAGAGTCAATTATCTGTCGGGAGAATATTTCTATTCAAATATGTTTAATAGTAATTCACAACTTTAAATGCTCATGAAATCTCTTTGTTTAATTAATTCACCGTTCGTAAATTTATATAAAGTCCAGGTTTCGACACTAATTTTATCTTTATATTTCGAATTTATATTTCTTTTTCTTCTTATGGAAACAATAACGAGCTTTTTGAGAATATATTTCATTGAAACATGTTTACTCAATAATTCACAACTTTAAATTTTGATGAAATTTCTTGTTTAATTAATTCACCATTCACCTGAGTTTTCACAAAACAGTAACAAATATTCATATCAAGTTAACATATTTTCAGCCAGTCATACTGACATTTATAAGTATTTATTTTTCTTACAGTGATTTTCAGTTTTAAAGATAATTCAGTGGTTTTGTTTATGATTGAACAGGAGGGAATGTCTCAATATACCGAAAAAAAATGCTCTAGGATGATATCTGAAAATCCTCAGTTGTCCAACATTTCTTAGCACACCAATGGAAAATTCTATTCAAACAACGAGCTCCCTGAAACCTTGGTAAGAAATTCTCTCAAGAATTTATAGTGCAAAGCATTCCCAAATTTCCTTTTGCTTCTTTCTCACGACTTAACGGGACTAACTTTCGGGACAATATAGATCCTAAAGGATTTTAATAATCCGGAACAGGAGCGCCTCCTTGGGCTAGGTGGAATTATTTTCGTCTGTCCGTCAAGTTCTGGAGAAGGAACTTAATCTACAGAATATGATGCAACTGCTATACGTAGTTGCTTTGAGGTCTTTTCACAGTGCAGCCTCAGCCTATTTTATTACTAATGAGTGTATAGTCTTGAGTTCTGAAAATATCGTAAAATTTCATCAAAATTATTAAGATTGAATTTATGAATCTAAATTGCAAAACATATATTTATTTTTTACAAATAACCTGAGAAAGCAACCGCAGCATATGCCCCGGGTAGATCACGACAGACGCGTTATGTCCCAGTATTGCCAGGAATACACTTTTCTAAAAATAAACACTATTGTTTTGGCATTTGCGTGAGTCCTTTCGTGGTGGTCATGCTACCAGAATGGCTGCAGATTGAATAAAAAAGATCTCGTCTCAAAGCTTTAGGATTTTGATTTTCAAGAATCAGGAACGATTCTATTTTTATGAAGAGAATATTATATGTTTTGTCAGCACATCGATACTGGAGTGCACCAGCGCGTGATGTGGGAGCCATTGCTGCTGAGCTAACCACATGCTGGCGCGGGAAAAGCTCTACATTTGAATATTTATTCTCCGGTTGCGTTTGGGTATATATGCTGGCATTGGAGTGGAAATGAAGGTTAGAAACTAGTTGTAATTTTGTGGTTTCGAATTTTTACTTTCATTGAAAATATAACATGAGTTTCTGGTTTCAGTAACTAGTCAGCATATGGGTACAACCTACTTCGTGTCACGCATTGACCACAACATGGGTCTACGATCGGCAGTCAAAAGTGCCAAATTAGAAGCTTAGATGCATAAGCACAATATCTAAAGAGACAAAAAAGTAAGAATATCTAAAAGACAAAAGAATAATAGAAGCAATTCAATTGGTAGCAACGCAGCGTTATCCAGGAAAAATTGCTAAGCATAAAATAAATAAAAATATTAAAAGGAATAAAAAAGTGGGAGGGTAAAATAGATAATGATAGAAGCGTAAGAATTCAGAATATCTCATCAGAGGCCAGACATTCAAGCAGATTCAAGAATAGAATAGGTCTTTTCGTGAGGAAAGCTTTAAGGTTCGAATTTAATATTCTTTTCGAACACTGGACAGTTGAGAAGAAAACATTATTCATAGCCTATATTCAGGCAGAAAGAGGTTGTACTCCATTTTATAATAAAGCATGAATATGATGCTTTAAACAAGGCAGGCACGCATTCCACATAAAGTGAGGAAACACTCAACAAAAGATTTGGAAATTTTTGTAAATTTTTTCCCGCATCTTTTTAGTTGGGAATTCTTTTTCCCTCATTAGATGGAGGATACGTGCACTTAATTTCCATTTGCCTTGTTTTACATTGGTAACACACGTTTGTTGTAAAGTGTCACCCTTTGTTCCAATATGTTATAAGAGAGGTAAGATTTTAACCCCCTTCTTTCACATACTTTGTTCTGGAGATTGTCTTAATTTCTTCTTGCATAAAATGTTTTTCTTTCCCCAATACATTCTGAGTTTGTGTGTGGTTCAGGCCAAAAGGGATATTAAATTCAGGACTCCAAGGCTTTTTCCTCTCTACAGAAGAGCTATTCCATTTTCGAATCTTTGCTTGAATGCTCATTCTCTGATGGAAGCTTCTCAGCCACCACCAGATTCTACTTGTCGTTGTTCAATATTACTTTTTAGCCTTCTAATTCTTTTGTGATTCCCTTTTCAATATTTTATTTATTTTAGATGCATAAGTGTAGTTTTGTCTTGTAGAGTCTTAATACACATCACTATCACTTAAAATATATTCTTTAATAAGCATACCATGGAATTACTGGTCTTACTCTTTCCAAACATACTACATGCCTCATATACCATCTAGAGCATCTCGAATATAACCTGAAATAATTCCATTGATTGGAGAGAGGTATTCTGGAAAGGTACTAGCCGAGACATCTATGTTGCAGGTAACCGGACAATCGCCGAGTTCTTAATCAATAATAGTTTCAATTGCACTTGAGTGACAGTCCGGACTACTTGTCATTGAATCACTCTTACATGGACGACAAAATACTTCTAATTAATCAGCAACGCAACCTGGGCGTATTTAACATTCAGGAAATACCACAAGCAAGCAGACATTGGACTCTTAGGGATGAAGCTCCAATTAAATGGATTGTCCTTGCCTTCTGGGAGATTAGATCATTCAGATCCCCTCCCTGCAGCTTTGTGGATGCTTATGATATATTTCTTGATTTTATGGCTGGCATGCATTTAGGGGATTAACGACATACCAGGGCCGTTATCTTCTCTAAAAGCTGATCCTGATTATCAAGATGGGGAGGTCTTTGAAGTATGAAAGCTGTGTAGTAGATTGATTTGTCGCAACTAAGATGAAATGCATGGTTTCATTCATGTAGAATGTGATTTTTAAAACGATAGTTGGAATATTGTTGAACTTAACACCAATTTCAAAAAGTATATTTAATATAAATAAGTCATTTTCGTTTTGAATGTTAGTTTTATAACTATGTTAGACTAAAAAATGTCTTTTTAAGATATTTTTGGTTCTGAAAGATTTAAAAGATTATTCCGATTCTTTCAGCTCAAATATTTAATTTTAATTCTTTTTTACAGTTTTATAAGAATTCTATTTTTAATTAGTGGCAACTACATAACTACAGACGATACTATATTGGTACTAGCTTGAAACGTTTTAATTTAATTTCTACAGTTTTATAAGAATTTTTGTAAATTAGTGGCAAACTATACAACTACAGACGATACTATATTGTACTAGCTTGAAACTGTTTTTAATTTTAATTTTTTTTTGCTGGGTTTTATAAGAATTTATTTTAATTAGTGGCAACTATATAACTACAGACGATACTATATTGGTACTAGCTTGAAACGTTTTTAATTTTAATTCTTTTTACAGTTTTATAAGAATTTATTTTACTTATTGGCAACTATATAACTACAGACGATACTATATTGGTACTAGCTTGAAACGTTTTTAGTGTTTCAATGTAGTCGTCATCGTTGGGTTCGACTTTTATGTAATGAAATTTATTTTGAGTTGTAGGAAAAATACTCTTCTTAAATTCTGTTAAAATAGTTTTAATATTTACTTGGAAAGAAGACAAAATAATTGTAGGATTTTAGAAAGTGTACAATTTGAAATACACCTTGATTAATGAACACTGTTAAATTATCTTTTTTTTCTCTTTAATGTTCAAAAATACTAACAGTTATAATTAATTGAAAATTTAACAAAGATAATAGTCATAAATTTATTAGTTAAAATTCACTAAACTCTTTTGTATTGAACAGAGAATGGCGCAAAATGCATCTATATTGGTGCTTGAGCACGCAAAAAGGTGTAATGTTATCGTTTTTTGTTTAAATCTTCTTCTGTTTCTTATATATACTTTTATTTTTTTACCTTTTAATTTATATTTCTATTATTTATCAAAAAATAATAACGTATTTTAATATTGTTTAAAAAAATTTAATTGAAGGATTTTTTCAAAAATATGTTGTCAGTAATTTTTTTTGAAAATAATTTATTCATTCAAATTTTATATTTACAATTTTTTATCAATAAGTATGAAAATTATGGCGTAATCCGAGCCCTTTGAATTCCATTTTTTCTTTCTACGTACCTGGAAATTAAAGTTATATCTTCTTCTCACGTTTCAAACATTTTAAATAGTGAAAAATTTTTTGCATAAACATATATATTTTTGAGAAATCATACATTATTATGTTCATTTGTATAGAATAAAGACAGAACTACTAGAAACAATTTTTCACCTATTTTTAAGAACCAACCTTTCTTCATTGAATTTTACTTCATAATTTAAGATGGGTTTCTGAATTGTATATAAAAAAAACAAATACCATTTTGCCAACAGGTGGTGAGATTTTTTTTTTTAAACTTATATTTAGAGCACTTTTCTTACAAACTTCTTGGAGAATCCTCTATGAACTTTAATATATTTTTTAACATCTGATGAGTTATTTGTTATCTAATTAGTCTTCAAGATTGGCTTGTGTATGATACATGAAACCAGTGCCAGATACATCTGCTAATTGCCACACTGTTGTCGCAGTGAACTACAGTATAAAAACACATCGGAACATCAAAATTGATATGAAACAAATCGGAGAAAAAATAAATAAGAAAGACGCAGTTAGGTCCAAGGTCGTAGATTTTCTCTGACCAACTTGCTACATGCGATAAACTTTAAGATTTATCTATTCTGTAAATCTCATTTTCCATTCCAGACAGTCATTGTAATAATAGATTGATAATTAAATTATATGGCTAATGCGAAACACGCATTTTAAGGATTTTATACCGACGTTTTAATGAAAAGATCAATGGCGCGAACCGGAACTGCTGCGCTTTCCTTTCTTATGTTTTATTTAGAGTGCAGGTTTTGTTGGCGCCATCTGTTCACAGTATATAGAAATACATTTCGCGTATGTTCTGCAGTAGAATATTACTTACTGTTGTAAATGCTCATATTTCGCAAAATTTACATTTAGGAATTCAAATTTTAATACAATAAAACTTTTAAAGTATTGTAGTATCTAAAGTATTTTTTCTCGTACAATTCTAAAGACAACTCTGTATGCTATTATAATAAAAAAACAAGAGGAGTTTGAAATTTTTAAATTAATACCGATTTTTACTTATATTTTGATAAATATTTTTATTGTCTCTTTAAGTTCTAGTAATACCTCCTCAAGCTTTCCTTTAAAATGACACTAGAATCAACCTCCTAGCTAAACGCGTTTCCACGCTGCACTTATTTATAGCCTTGTTATCAGCTAATTCATAACAATCACGCGCATGGCCTATGACCGGTACGATGACGTCACAGGCGAACAAATAATATGTGACGAACTCTGGCGCAGATGTTATGGATCTATCCGTTGGGTGAACTATTCTTTCTGATTATTAGTATCGTGTTATTAGCTATTCAAATCTGACTGTATTTTGCCACACAAGAAAGTTCATCTGCCCATCACTGTAACGAGCGGAAAGTGATTGCTCAATTCAGGAAAAAGAGAATCGAATCCTTTGAAGGGATAAACACAGTGAGGACAGGATTTTACCAAAATTTTAGTACTGTAGGGAGTTCAAAAGGACACATTGTGAAAGAGATATATCATGGGGCTCGAGTGGAAGGACAATTTTTGCAGTTTTGCAGGGTAAATTGTATTTAGAATTTATGTGAGAAAAAAAGATCTTGCCGACGAAGGAGTGATTTGATGACTAAAAATGCCTATATGAAGAATTCTAGTCATTTTGGTAATTGTGGTGTTCCATCTTCTCTCAAAACTCGTCAGAGTGTATTATCGAGATTCTAAACAGACAATGTTTTTTTACTATCCACCGATCTTATAAATCAAAAATATACTCATTAACAATCTACCTTAACCGTATAACTTAGATATGTGTACCAGTAAATGTTATTTTCAGAATAACTTTCGTGTATTTAAATGATTAATACTACGTTAGGCGACACAAATTCGAAAAAAAAATAAATTTCAGAGCTTATGTTACCTACTTTTTAAAATATTGTTTCCTGTCACTATGAAATTTCCTATTAAGGGTTTGGTAATAAATATAAATGAAATAAATCATACAAACCCCCCAAAAGCATTATGTGTTATGGGTTTCTTTTCTTTCATAGCTTTGTATCTAACTATACCTTAAAGAAAAAAAGTATTATCATATTTTAACATCATAAAAGTAATTAAAATACATTCGATATTTACATTATTGTATGACCTTCAAGCTTTGTTTTATTTCCTGGATGATTGCAACATTTGTTTCCATGAGGAAGGAACTAGTCTCATGTAAGTGTGATAAAAATCTGTCATATCCTTTAACCCTAATTCCTAAGACCATTGGAACAGAGGATCAAAAAATACGAGAACGCCTGTTTTCCCTCTATCAAAGATAGAAATTCAACTCTCCCTCTAAACTCCACAATGACAGCTGGCACTGACTGAATTCTAAGAACCCCTTTTCCCAATCCATTCAAGAGCCTATTCTGACGTAGAAGAAAGTATGCTCAGCGAGTAACAAATCAATCACACTTAACGAAAGGGGGGTGAAATTTCTCAGTGAGGCTATTCGACCTTTCGAACGGCCAATTGTAGTTTCTTTCCTGAAGGCGTTTGGGACGTTCTCTATCTGATAGAGGTTATATTTTGTTACTTTATAAAAGTCGCACTTTCACTGATTTGAGTTACTTTCATTGTTAAAGTCGCATAGCCTCTTAAAGTTTTACAGAATCTTGACCATAGTCGATCAGAGATCGACTCCATTTTATATTTAAGGAATTTAAGTAAAGAAAAACTAGACGTCCCACCTTTCCTTGGGTATTCTAGTGGACTCTTAATCAGATACTCAGCTCACAGCTCCTGGGCATATAACGTTACTTCGGGGAACGAAGGGATTCGTACTCATTTGTCATCCCTGACAACGGACTCTGTGGACTTCTATTCACTTGCAACACCTGGTGAGCCTTTTCAGTGGATTTCTTCATTCCCACACAGACACGTAATGTCTGATCTGCTCAAGTGGCTGGCTGAGGATTTGGAGGCCATCAGTATTCCCTTGCCCTCTTCCTCGTTTGGAGATCTGTGAGCACGTCGCCAGATCTGCTTGTCGGGAACAGTGAAAAACTGAGACAGGCAAATTTGAATGAGGAATATTCCTCACCACGATAGTTATGGATGTACATTTCCACATCTTATCGTTTCTTTGATGCATTGGAACGAATAGAATTGGTTTTGTGGCTGCTTTTGTTTGTGTTCCAGTTGTTTTGAATTGTATATGAGAGCGATTTTTCCAGTTTCTGTAATGTGGGAATGCAATACCCAAACAGCTTATGGATGTGCTTTCTCTAAAATCTAGATTTGGGATTTTGGGGTGAAGATGAAATGGCGCTTGAGGTGTTTCAGGAAAAATTTTATAACCCTCTGGATTGTTGAGACCTGTAGAAATTGTGGTGATCTGATATCAAAATTTGATACATAGGCGAAAGGTTTTATATTCTTAGAAACAGGAATGAGAAATAATTACAAACTGTTATGGCCATTTTCTTTCTAAAAAATATTCGAGCATTTTTCATTTTTCCTCTATGCTATGTTAATCTCTGATCATTTTATGAAGTCTTTGTTTTAAACTATATTTAAACATGTTTCAGGTTCCATAATTTTATTCGTGCATAGTTAATCACATACAAAGAATCTACAGTAATGGTACTTCACGAAAAGCTTTTTCAGGCGTTATAAGTAACCTGATTGTAGGACACCATAAAGATATCTAATTGGTTAGAATTTTTTTAGAAAAATACATAAAATTTGTATTATTAACAGTAATATTAACTTTTTTTTTTAAAACAGTGATTCAGTGCTCTGGAAAATAATATTGCATCCAAAAAATTATCAATGAATAAATAAAAAAGAGAACTTCAAAAGACACACACACACACACACTTACTAATATTATATATATATATAGCCCAAAACCAACATATAAAACACAAAAATAAAAACTCAAAACAGTAAAAAAGGACAAAATGGCTAAATAGACAAAAAACCAAAAAAGAAAAACTTTGAAAATATCATATGAGCCGCCTGGTTGTGAAGGGAAGCTCGCTCATGATATTAATTTGTGTTTTTTTCTGCTGACGACAAACGAACCATTAAAAATTGCCGTCATCCCTAAAAAACATTAAAACAAACGAAAATGGAAGATTTTTGAATAAAAAATATAAATACATTTAAGAAGATTTAAAAAGAATCAAATACAAAAAAACCTGAATACAAATACAAAAATCTCGAATACAAAAATACCTAAAATAAAAAAAACACAGCCGTAACATAAAAAATAATAAAATAAAAGTGAAATATGCTTACTTATGAGTCAGGGAGATGCTACCATGACCACGAGGAAAAAGAACCAAACCAGTTGTCGTTGCTACAAACAGAGGAAAAGAGAAAGAGGCTTTGCTGGGTGAAGTTATATATATATATATATATATATATATATATATAGCTATGTATATATATATATATATACTCTATTTTATTTTTTGTAAACGAGTTTTCGTTAAAAAAAATATTTTCCTTGCTGTGTTCACTTGTTTTGATTATAGAGATGAGCTTCTTTCTCATTTAAACTATAAACAGAGACACTGTGCGTTTAAAAATTACAAAACCTATTACACTGATTCTTTTTGGTATACATTTAAAGTTATTATATGTTAATTTAAGTTCTATGTGAATCATACAATATGAAATTTGATTCTAATTTAATTGAAGAAATGTTGATCACAATGATTTTAATTTCACTTTATTTTAATTTTAAATATTTAAAATAATTAATAAATGAAATATATTGAAAAGAAAAAAATATTTTCAAAAATAAGAATATGATTATTTATAATGTGATCTTAAAATTTTGTCCATAAGGAATTATTTATTATTTTTTAACTACGATAATATTTTAAATGCCAATTTTTTGATTTTGAAATAAAGAGTATATAAACGAAATTCAACTGGAAAGTATGGAAAAAATCAATTTAAAGATAGAAGAACATACAATATCAACTATGTGTTAGAGATACGGAAAATAATTATACCAAACATGTTTCATACCATTAATGGAATCAGTTAATAATAGAGAATTAAAATAGATTAAAGATTGTGAATTGATAATTTTCTTTAAATAAAATTTCCTACAAAAGTTTAAAAGTAATAAATTATTTGAGAGCAATTGAAATTTATACTGAATCAAAAAGAAAATGCTCATATATCTGATTTTATTAATTCTCTTTAAAATAAACGTGGCTTGACATAATTTCAGGCGATTAATTTATTCACGATCCAAATGTTTTTTGGATTATTTTAAAAATAACTTTATACTTACGCCAACTTTTACAGGAACCAAATGCTGACAGATGAATTACGAAAAACTAAGACAGGGAAAGAAGTAAATAAAACCTTTAACTTTGAAGCAGGAATTTTAGCTTCAGTAGAGCTGCAAAAAATGCAATATGTATCTATATTTCAATGCAAGTTTTGATTTTAATTTTAGTTACTCAAAAATACTCACCATTCTTCAAGGGTAGTGATTAGCTTTAGAGTAAAGTAGCAAAAAAACAAAAATTTTTTCCAAATTTCAAAGGTATGGTAATGATTGAAATTTCTGAAAAATTGAGCTCTATGCATTATTTTTTTGTTTACATATTGATTTTCATGCATGATTATGCCTATTGTAGTATGAATTATACATAATTTATGATTCGTTACTGTTTTCACCATAAATGAGAAATAAAACTATTGTGTTATAAATTGTCAGAATCTATATTTCAAATTAATCATGTAATTCTAGTGAAATATAACTGATAGAAGAAAGCGGTTCGTTGCAAGTTTCTTAATATATATTCATGTGGAAGGCTTTGAAGCTTTACGTCGCATCATCAAAAACATATCCATATATGGTAATTATATTAGTGTAATATATAAGTGTAATATATTAGTTAACGAAGTGTCAAAAGTTAAACATACGTTGCTATCGTAAACTGCTAATTAACCTTCCAGTGGCGCGCGTGCAAATTTACGACAAACTGATTTTTCATGCCTTGCAATCATATCTGGAGTCAAAACTGTCTGAAGGTCATTGCTATTCTTCATGAGACTCTTCGTTCAGGATTAAATGGGTTTGCCGAGTTTTCAAGGTGATTCTATACTGTTTATACTTATAAATATTCATAAAATTACGTCGCGCGCCTGCCTCGTGTAAATTGAAAATTTATTTTCACGTCTTAATGTTTCCAGTTTGATGATTATATAAACAGTGCGCATTACAGCGTTTTAATATTTGGCTCTTCAGTACATTGTCAAAAGTATTAATATTTAATAAGCCGGCCAATAATCCACAAGTAGAAGCATCTTTCTTGCAGTGAACCTCAGTCTTATGAAAACACTTTCACTACTGAGCCCAAAAAAATCTGATCATCGCCATACATGACATTATCATGTTTTCAAATCTAAATTATACATCACAACTGATAAAAGCAAACGATCAGCACCAGCATTGAGAAAAGAGCCCGTGGTTTTTGTTTGAAAGAAATGAAAACGATCATCAAAATCCGCTGAAATTATTAAAGCAGGTGCAATATATAGTATTACCTGTAAGCGTTAATTTCACAAAAGTTTAATGTTTCTTTGAATGCAAGGATAATGATAAGAAACTTGTTGTACAATCTTTATTGGTATTATACAATTTTTTTATTATATGTTGCTTTTCAATGCATTTTTTAGAAAATAATTGTATTAAACTTACTGTTTACTCTGATCCCAGTATAATTTTAGATTCTTTGCAAATAATATAGTACCACTTCACTTGATGAAAGGATTTGTTTTTCTGACGTAAGTTTATTACCATTATGAAATAACTTACAATTGCCATAGTAAAATGGGGGAAACCGAGCTGTGTCGCAAAAGGCAATGACGCGCCTGCTCGTGTGAAAGGGTTAATCAACGGACAAACAACCGGAAACTACTAACATCGTCGCTTATCAAGCAACGCCATCTTTCTCTCACTCTTGAAATTTCAAAGAGGAAGAAAAATGTTTGATTTTTCGCAACAAATAAACAATATTTCGAACTTTTTTCACATCTGAAGGAAAATGCGTTCTCTATCTTTATATCACTGTGATGTTAAAAAAATAACATGAACGGTAACTGATTGTTAAGTTATTATACTGTGTTTTGAAACATCTTGCAAAATTGTCCCAGTTTTAAAACAACTTTATTAAAAAATCTATTGAATCAGGTTATTGTAATGATTCTCACGATTTTGGCAATTTGAGTGCAATTATATCCCCAAATGACGTCGCATGGTCCATACGTTCCAGATTGGGGTATTTCTTGAGTGCAATTATATCCCCAATGTCACGTTCATGTATTTTTGAGAATATTCCCAAATGATACCACCCGTTCCGATTGAGGCATTTAGTCAATATATCCCCAAATGAATGCCAATTCCAAACGTTCCACTGATTAAGCTCTTTTGAGTGCAATTATATCCCCAAATGAAGTAAGCATTCCAATCGTTCCGTGATTAGATTTTGAATGCAATCATATCCCAAATGAATGCCAATTCCAATCGTTCCGGATTAGAGTATTTTTTAGTGCAATTATATACCCAAATGAATGACCACCTAACGTCGTTCCTGATTGGGGCATTTTTTAGTGCAATTATATAACTTAAATGAATGCACCCTAATCCAACTCCGAATGGAGTATTTTTTAGTGCAATTATATACCCAATGAATGCCAATTCCACACGTTCCCGATTGGAGTATTTTTTTTGAGTACAATTATATACTCAAATGAATGCCAATTCCAATCGTTCCGCTGAACATAAATCGAATATTTGGAAAATATTTAAGAAAACGCAGTTCATGATATAGTGAGATTACTTCTAAGAAAGATAATTTAACTATCTTAACTAATTTCTAGCCGAAACATGTTTATATTCTTCTACCAAGTATTAGCCAATGAATGATTACTTTTATTTAATTTCAACTTTCAAGAAAATAGTCTATCAATATTCCTTCAAACAAATACTATTTACTGAGGTTAACAACGTTAACGTTGTCAACCTTGACGTTGAGAAATTATCAGAAAAATACTTTATACATAATATTTTGAGAATTCTTGCATACCTATCGCTTGAATGGTTGCATTTCAAACAATTTCAAAAAAGTTACTAGACTAACCGATAATAAAACTTTTAAAGACTCTAAGCTTTTAATTTAGTCTCAGATAAAGAACCAAATATGCAGGAACCATTTCGAGTAAATGCTCAGAAGCATTCATTAAACTTTTCGATCAGTGCGTGGAGCATTTTATCTCTTTATTGAGTATTTATTATATTTCGCTGTTTAATAAGAAATGAAATTCCAGAATTTGAGTTGGCTGATCAAATAAATTTTGAGAATTTTAATTATTTTCAGATTTCTTTTATTCCGCTATTTCCCACTGAAATATTTAAAAAGTGAAATTCGAAGTTTTTAAAAAGCCGAAAATAAGATGGAAAATCCTTGAATTACTAATCTAATTGAAGTCAAGTATTATGAATAAATAAAATTTTATAGTATAAAGAAAGGAAATTTATTGTGAGCAATAATTACATGTATTTTAGTACAAGTTTTAATTTTTGTAATAATGTTTGCAATTATGGTTTGTACTTCTGAAGTCTTAAACGTTGTTCGTCGCATTTAGTATACATATGTACTCGTGTCAATATGACCCGAACACTAAAATACTAAGTATCCTATTTCTCCATATTTTCAGAACAATGGAATATGTTTAGAGATTAAAAAGATCGTTTTACAGAATAAACTTTATATATTTGAAAAACTAACCCAATGATACTATGTAAATATATGCTTATGCATGAAAATAAAAGTCTGAATTAGATATGGTTTTAAATCTACCTCCTTTCCATTTTACAATTCAGGCAAAAAAAATAAGATACAAACGTCTACTATCAGATATTGTTTTTACAAGTCTTGGTCATAATATATTTGTTTTAGTATCTTGCTCTTGATTGACAGATACTTGCATCGGGCTAAGCTCAAATGCTCAAATTACAATGGATGTCAATAGATAAAAAAATGATAATGATAATGATTCTGAACTGTTTTTATTATGCTACATGATTTCCTTATTTGGTTGGAGATTTTGTTCTCCCTTCAATATTTGAAGCAATCAATAATTTCCTAGTTATTCTGAAAACAACATTTTCGCTAATTTGTTTTATTCCATTTCTATTTATTGATGTCCAGAAAATAATTGCATTACAAGCAAAACTATCCAGCATATTATAAAAAAAACCATAGGCCAGCAATTCTTTTCTTCCTTTTACAAACATATATATTCAACATTTGATCAAGAGTATCTACAGATTTATGGCACCATTTTAAAAAATTTAATAAAAATATTTATTATAATTTTTAACTCTGAAAAGGGGCTTAAATATATAGTGAGTATAGTATATATATATATATATATAGATATATATATATATACATATATATATATATATATATCATATAATATAATTATCTTGAATAACAGATCGTCTTCAATTAGAGTAAAATATTCAAAAGAATTTATATAAATGCGACTTGTGTATGCTCCTATTTAGGACGATGAGGAAATATGGGTCAAAGAAAAGATAAACGATTACAAGTATTGGATAACAACAGTCCTAACTGCGTAGTAAACGAGTCGTACATCAACCTACTCATCTTTTTTTCGATATCGTACATAACCTTAAGTAGCATTACAGAGATTAAAAAAAGAATAATTTTATCTAAAAGCTTACTTTCCGATGCGCCATCTGATGGCGGTCGATTGAACTTCACATAATTGCAACTCCAGTGGCTTTATTTCTCGTGTTAGTGCAGCCCCCAGTACCCGTGACCAGACCGGTCATTGAACGGTTTGATGGTCAAGACATGGGAATTTATTTAAGATAACAAAGAAAATCAAACAAACAAAAAAGAAAGAAATATTTTTACACTTTGTATTGAAAGTACAGGTATGTTCACACTTTTACACTATTAGTTCACAATAGTCTTCTTTTCTTTAGATGTTGTTTTAACTTTCTTTGATGAAGGGGGGGGGGGTTCCCGTAATTTTGGGCTTGTTGTTTCAGCTCGCTGGAAAGTTGAAGGCCGGAAAAGATCTCTTTTTTCGCTTATGAATTTGACATTCCTACGAATTTTATGCCTGGAGACGAGGTTATTAGCGACGCTGTTCATCCATTCTTGTTCGAAGTTTGGCACTGGCATTCTCATATGCCAAGACACTGTGAGAATACACTCCGTGGCATAGTGAAGTGCCGTGCCAATTCCAACACAACTGCATTAATCGTTGTCAGACAGGTGAAACCTTCTGAGGTAGGCAGGGAAATGACCATGTTGAGAGAAGAAGATAACATCCTCTCTAATCCAGTTCAATAGGCTTCCGATCTTGCTGTGCTAGGCGATTCCGATCACTTTTAAAACACTCCTCCTATAGTAAATCTGTACACGTTGTAGCGAATAACACTTTATAGTGAATATATTATGATTTTTAATGCAATCAGTTTCTGAAGTATAATAGTCAGATTTCATATTCTTCAAAGAAGGACTGTCATTCCACACTAATAAGGACACCATTATTAAATTATCTTTATTTATTAAGGAACCACAGCTTTATTACCTTTATAAATCAAGACAGTCCAGGAATATGTCCTTATAATAAATTACTCGCTGGCGAAAGAGTTATTCCAACAATTTGCTTATCGCGCCAACTATTGTGCAGGGAAACCGGGCAAACATTGGAGATTCTAATTAGACGTTTTAGTTAGCATTTGAGCGACTGTCCAACGCGCGATCATCTAAAGGAGAAATCAACCGCCTCTAAGATCTCAGTTGATTAGTAACACGAATCTGGGCGAATTCAACATTGAGAAAGCATTCACAATTACCAACACCGAATTTCAGGGATGTAATCTAATTAAATGGTTTGTTCGTGCAAGTTAAGATTTTCGTGTTGCAAATGTTTGTGGTTAAATTCGATTTTAAAGCTGACATGCATTGTCTAACTATACTAAAATCGAGGACACTAAAATCGGTCCAATTTTTTTGTTCGCTTTCCAATTACTTATATTTGTTTCCATGATCTTGAGGCCTTTGGAGGAAGCTAAGATTGCAATAAAGTGACATCAATTGATACGATTGGAAATAAGTTAGGATGCCTAGTTCTTCTGTTGTCGTATTCATCATCTATTTGCGTAAAAAATTTTAGCTATCGTTTTGTGAGAATAAGCTCTAATCATAAAGATTTAATGGCTCTAGTCATAAAGACTTAATTAAAATGGCAATCTTATTTCATATTAATACTTTATTATAAGGAATATAAGACCATGTTAAAAAAATCCGTTTTAATTTTAGAACTAATGGGTATCATTACAACTTTCACTAAAAAAATTGTTTCGGTGCACTTGTTACACGGATAAGTATGGGATACTGGCAGCAGCTGGGCCTGGACCCCTGACCTTGGCGACAAATTTGGCGACCATCTTGACGACGAAATATGTAATCTCAAAGGTGCTGGAATTTTCTCGATGTCTCTATTATTAGAGGAGATACGCTTGAATGTACTAGATGATTCCATGTGATGTCACGGCCTGCCGGGGGAGACTTTATAAGGAGTACGTTTGGATCACGGAGTGAGTGAATCTTGATCGACTGGGATCGCCTTGGTGCGCGAACGTCTTTGGAATCTATCTTTGGAGTTCCATCCGCTTTTGCGAGTTAGTAAGCTGTTAGACGCCGATAGGTATTGAGTAGTGTGTGTTGAACTTTGGAATTTCGTCTGCAGAGTGGGCTAGAAAGCTGGTGAGCTCAGCGTTATTGAAAGTACTGTCGTTGTCATTGTTAGTGATTTGCTGACTGTTTGTGTTGCTAAATCTCAAAGTGCTGATCTGTTATTACCTGTGAATTGTTGTCTGCTTACGTTGCTAATCTGTGCAAGATCTATTGTTTCTTGTTACATGTGCTACGTGTTTTACTGCATATTTGTGAATAAACCTTCATTCTCCATTATCCTGCGTGTTGGGCTATTTACACTATACACCCACAGAAAGGTTTTTGTAACAACATTGTCTTTAGGTTAATATTGAACTTATTATAATTTTTGGTGTCGTGGGTTTTGTTGAGTATTCACCCTTGGGGAATCCCGATGGTAACCTTTGTTTCTATCCTTCTTACTTTTAAAATTCGATCATTTTACCTTGTATTTTTTTTTTGCTATTTGACTTACGTGGACTTTTGTGAAATTTATTGTTTTCTGGACTGGTGAGGAAACGAGAGGTCTGTTTTTAATGCCCCTTCTGTAAAATTTGCAATGATACCTCATAATTGTTTTTATTTTAATTACTTCTTTATTTTTACTTCCTTTTGCTGTTGCATTGTGTTGAGCTTGCACTTGTGTTTTAGTCATTTGGATACACTCTGGGGGCTCCTATTTTGGAATATTTTTAATGTTGGCTCCAGATCTGGTGAAAAAAATCAAACAAAATTGAATTAATTTATGGTTATCTTCAAGTGTGGCGTATTTGGTTGTTTTTTTTTCCTTCTCCTTTTTTGTGTGTTTTGGTTTGTCTAATTTACTTTTGTTGTTCCCCCTTTCTTGCAGTGTTTATAACGTGCTGTACTGTGTTTGTGATGCTTTTTTGTGTGTCTTATCATTTCGACTTCTTCTATTTCTTATGTATTTCCTATTTCCCTGTGTTTGTGATGTCTTTTGTGTGTCGGGTCATTTTGACTTTCGTATTTCTTATGTATTTTCCCATCTGTCTGCTAATGGCCTTACACCCTTATGGGTAGGCTAGACAGGTGTTGGTTTAAAAAAATAGTACTGCAACATATTTACAAGAATTGTAGCAATCATAGCAAATGATATTCCCAATTTAATTATATTTAGGAAAAAGGACATACCAAGGGGAAAAGTAAGCGTCTTAATTTCCTGGATTCTCCAGGGTCTTTGAACAAGATATTCCTATCACAGTTCCCGGAAAGAAAATGTTGCGTGAATTATTTGCTCATTGCCACACGCAGGACACTTATCAACAACCAGTCGAAGTATCTGGGTGAACATTTCTAGGCCATCCGTATGCCTGGTCCCCTCGCTCTTGAGGCCTATGACACGTCGCCAAATCCAAAAGTGAAAAATTGCAAGAATCCAGCTAATTTTGAAGAAGGAATATATGAGTTCTCGGAAGCCTGTTTATGTATCGGTTTTGAGAGGAAGTTTTACGAAGAAATAAACCTGAAAGCTTTATCGGGTATTCAGAAATTTGCGTGTTTCCTGTTCGTGTTTACCCCTTTCTCGTTCATTGGTTTCGCAGTGAAACCACACATTGAGCATTTTTTTTACTGCGCATGGGCGAAACGTAGCATAATTTTTCTTTCATAACTTAAGAACCAGATATGTAGGCCAACTTATATAAAAATTCCAGTTCAATACCGTTGATATTAACAAAGATATCGGTATTGCAAGAGCTAAATTGCTTTTGATCTCTAAGAGAAACAAAATGATGAGCGTTCTTGCACAAATTGAATTTTTTTTAAATTAAATCTTCGAAAGTAACATTGAATTTTATGAAGGTAGATTATTCTGAATACTCACGGATACTTATAAATTAAATACATAATTTAAGTTGCATTTCGTTGATAACTTATTCGGAGGAAAATAGCCCGTTACCGTTCATTGATTTCACTGTGAAACCCCAAATTTCTTGAAAATAAAAAATACCAAATTTTTTTCCTTTATATATTTATGATCAGCTATCTGTCCAATGCTCATTTTTACAATAAGTTTAGTAATTTTCAAAACGAAACATGTAGTGAACTGCAAAGGGTTAAGAGACCCGGGAAAGGCTATTTCTACCGGCTTTCTTCGCAAGCTGAAAATTGTAAAAGTGCAATATAAAACTTTTAACTCTCTGAACCCGGCTAGATTGAGAATTCCAGAACGTCAAAAATTGCAGTAAATTTTCGTACACGAAAAAATAATGGAATCCTCCCTTTCTTTACAGAATTTTAGTAGAACGGTATCCGAATTTGGGCGATTAATTGTCAGCAAAAGAAGTAACTGCTTTTCTCCCGTAAAATGCACTCAGGCACCCAAAATTGCCTGAGTCCGGCCTCTGTCGAATGGGGCGGTTTGAGGCGGGTTAGGGCTCATAGAGTTAGAACTCGAGTACAGAAACGCATAACGCTTTTACTGACGTACAAAAATAATAGTTAATTTATCATGGAGTATATTTAAAAGATAATAAAAATTTCAGCACTTATAACAAATGAAGGAATTAAATGCTCTCGAAAACCAAATACCTCCATTTTTTTATAATACGAATTCTAAAACGGGGATAGTGAGTTCATGACTTCATTTAATTATATTGGATTACTATTTTCTAATTTTCTTATTATTTACTATAAGAAACGGCTATTATAAAGTGAAAAGAAGAAAAAGAATATCGGTGATTGGAAGACTAAAGAGTTTTTTTTCTTTCATTTAATGACTGAAATCATTACAAAACTAATGAATAAGAATGTTTTATTGCATTTATTATTCCCTAGATTACAGAAATTATGCCTTAATAATTTAATTTTTAATTAATCAGCAGTAAGATCGTTTGCTTCTATTACATTCTGACTTATTAAAGCGCTAATTACACTCAATATTTCCTCAATAATTAAATTACTGAAATATTTATCCTGTCCCAGAAATTCAAATGATCTCCTACATTTGAGCATTTTTGAGTGTAACTAGTAAAACAAAATGCACCTACTCATGAATTAAAATTCTGAATTCATGCAAACATTTCCAAAAATGCAATATGGCATGTAATTACAATTAAGTTAAGACAACATATTTAAATATGTAGATAATTCCATCTAAAAGAATTGCATTCTTACGAAATTTATTATACAGTGGATGCTTCATATTTGGCTTCGAATTTTAAATCAAACCATTCCGTCCGTTTCCTTTCCCACAAATATCTCATAAAAGGATTTCCATTTAATATCTCATCAATTCTTCGCTTACTTTCGCGCCTAAACAGTTCGTTTCGAACGCTTTTATAAAGTTCATCCCGTGCCTTTATATTAATTCTCTTTTAAGGCTTTACCTAATTCTTTAAATTTTTTTTCCTTCTGAATAAGTATCATTTAAGCTGGAATTCATTTCGGCGTAAATGATCGAACGGAATTCATTAAAGGTTTCGATCAGGGGATAGCTTTTATCGCTTTATTGAATACTTAATTTGCATTTCACAATTTGAATGTAATGATACGGAGAATTTGGAGCGATGCATAGAAATGAATTTGCTTCGTTTCGGTCTTTGAAGTATTATTGTGGCTAAAGAAAGGGATTTCGCCAAAGGCATTGAAATTTGAAAGTGAGATATGAAAGACTATAAGGCTTCAAAAGCAAGGTTGTTTCTTTGAATTTATTATCATTATGTTTGCTATCATGAAAGAATATACAATAATAGATTTATCAATTAAAATTTTTAAGAAGCATTACAGAATATTTTGCAAAATAAATTCGCCGGCGCGAACTTTCTCCTGAAATTTAGAAATTAGCTTCGAAAATGCAAATGGTATTTAAAATTGAATTTTTGTAAGCAATTAAATATTTTGCTTCAGCTTACAATTTTGAATGATATGACGATATAAGATATTGAAAACTTCAATAGAAGAGAGAAGAAAAAAAATTAATTTTAATGAAAAATGGGATAATTCTTCTAGAAATTTTATACATATGTTTTATTTCCCCTTTGCACAAGTTTTTGCAACAAAAGTGACATTTAGTTATTCTTGCAAGCTTATTTAAGAGTCCTGATTAAGAGAGGCTCTTAGAAATATTGATGGTAGGCTTTTGAAATTAAAGCACGAATTTCTGCACATTTTTGAAATTTCAAATTATGGGCTGGATTAAATCTCAAATATCTCGTGAAGTCAGAAGTTTTTGCCACAGGAACGGAAAAGTGATTCCGACCTTTCAACTCATTTCTGAACTCTGCGTAAATTGAGTTTAATTTAGTTATATTAACGTCCCGTTTTGCAGCAACACGAGGGCTATTTTGAGACTGACCCTGTAATTTTGAACCACGGTCAGATGACGGGGAGGCGCCTGATCTGGCAGACCCTCTCTAAACTTCCGCACCACACCAAGGGAAGGACATTTGTCCACTACGTATGATTTTGCGTGCAGAAGGGCACATACACGGCGGATCTTCAGTGGAATCGGGTTTCGAACATGGAGCTCTCCGGCTCTAAATCCGAGACCTTAGGGTAGCACGGCCCTCTGCGTAAATTGAGACGAAAGCAACTAATTTTGATTTGAGTTTCGAATGCTAAGTTTTCTGGATGAATATATTTAAATATATAAATGTTATAAATAAATTTGATTTCTAATACTGGAATTTAAATGAACTGTTTAAGATTCTAATTTCCTTCCTGAATTTTTATTTAATTTTCGAGTCGAAGAGGAACGCGATATCTCGGAATTCAAATCGTCTGCGATTTTTTTTTTCGAAATTCTATACGATCCTATTCTTCATAAATTGATAGAAACATTATAACACATCGGCAAAGACATTAGTCATTGAGTATGTCTTAGGTATTCACATTTATTAGTATCTTAATGCCGATGACAAAGAACAAAAATGAAAAGAACAACATAGGTTATACAAAGGAAATAAATATCATTCAAAGAAATCCCAAGAACAAATATAAACTCAGAGGTAATCGAAAAAAACAAACAAGGAATCCATTCTAGTCCATTTTTTCAAAGGCTAAGGTCTTTATTTGAAATGGATTCAAAATAATAACTGGGAAATTTTTCTTCAAGAAGCTTGCATTACGTCAAATATAGCTTCTCTTATCCAGAAATTTCCCAACAAAAGACAAAGGAGATCTGTACATCAAAAGGCATTATTTCAAAAGAAAGAGGAAAACCAAACACAAACATAAAAACGCTCATAAGATTGATTTAAAAATATCAGCCATCAGGCTTTTAAAAGTAGCCATCATAAAACTAAACTTACCCCATGCCCAGAATAGAGGAAAAAGAGAAAAAATTTCCTATGTCCTCACTTTATCACAATCCTACTCTAACTTTCTTTTTAAAAAAAGGAATCAGCAAATTTTTAAAGAAGCACTAGTCCCAGGGCGACATCTACATTCGGAAAAACATAGCAGAAGGAATAATAGCGGGAATTGTTTTAGGTAATGGAACTATTTAGACATATTAATATAAAAAACCCTTAGTTTCCATCTATGCCTCAATGAATATTATTTTTTTAGATTGTATATTCCAGACTGCTTTCAAGGGTAAGATCTATAATGTTGTGAACATTAAAAGGGAAATGGTTGCCATTGAGAGTCTTTTAAGAAACGTTGGCAGCCATTAAAAAATCATTTCTATTATTGCATATATTTTTAATTCTGTTAGCTTGACTAAAAATTACGTTTCTAAAAACTAATTAATTGTTCTAAAATTAATTAATTGTTTCCATTATAATGATAGCATATTTTCGTTTAATTACACTAGTTACTTTCTTAAAGACTTTAATTCTTTATCTCGCATTAATTGAGTTTACTTACGCTTGATCTTGTAAGATTGTGAATTGGTTAAACACCTTTTGCGTAGGTTAATGTATTGCGTAATTCATAGAAATTAAAATACAATTGATTTGCCTCACATTTCCTATATTATTTATCTCCTTTATATAAGTTATTAGAAGTTTAAATTAAAACAAGAAGATAGAAATTGTATGCAATTTGATATTTCTAATTATCTTTCTTAGAGACGAAACAATTAGAATGCTTTAAAAATATCAGACCCTAACATTGCAACAGGTACATTTTATTGCAACCTCGTTTCTAAAACACTGTAAAAGATTTATCATTCTTATCAAGAAAAATAAGCTTCGATTATTATTAGAAATATTTTTTCATTATTTATAATGAAAATTCTTTGACAGAACATTGTATATTGTTCTCATTTAATTTAAAAGAGATATTCCCATTCCCTTTAGTAGAAAAAAAATTCATTTTTTTTAACTGGAATCCTCACAAAATTTTGAGATAACAAGCATCCAAAAAATTCCGCTCCACCTCCCAAATAGAATATGAAACAATATTCTGTAATATAAACAATGCCGTTAGACATCAATAAAAATCGGCATTTATTCAGTGCCGAGCTACTTTATACTCATATTTTAGGAAAACACCATCCCTGCCTAATGGAGATAAGATCCCTTGATAGGTCATTGAACCGCGTTGGCCTGATATCCCCTGGACAAACAATTCGCGTCTGAAAAGACAACAGAACGTGGGTTATGCCAGTTCCATAACCGGTTTACTGCCAGAATCGGATGAAGGAATGTGATAATTGGCTATGATGGAGGAAATGTTTTTCGAAAGGGAAGAATCGATTAAGGTTGTGAAAGGAATTTTCTGCAGAAGGGTAGTGAATACTAAAACAATATCTACCTACTGAAAGAAACATCCCTGAATCTGGCAATGAAAAATGTGGCCCCGACTGTGAGAGAAATATGGAGATAATGGAACAAAAATTATTATTAATATCAACTATTTTTTATTGAGCTAGAGATGGAATTTGTGTTCCTGTTTGAACAGAATAATCAAATAAAAACAGAAAAGTATTCCTGTTGTTTCTTATTTTGAATCCACTCAGAGTGACGCCTTGAAAAAGTTCATCTGGTGGATTCCTTAACTCTATCTATACGGGACCGTCCCATACGCCCCTTCAAGCAAAAGACGATAGCCGTCCGAAACGCCTGAATGTCACTCTGAAATTTCCACCCCCTTTCGTTAAGTGTGATTGATTTCACACCCGCGGCGCGTGCTTACTTCGTTAGAGTGGCTCGCCCAGATGTGTTTAGGGAAGAGGGGAGCTTCCTTATAATTCTGACAATACCATCTGTCATTGTGGTTTTTGAGGGGGAAATTGCATTTCCCTTATCTTTGATAGAGGAGCTCAACGTTCTCGTATTTTTAGGTCCCTTTATTTCAATGGTCTTAGGAATCAGAGGATTAAACTTATTCGTTGTTCAATCTTAATTCTTAAAGAATTTTCATTTCGTTTTATGGTGCTTTTACTGTTTAACCCTATGAGCTCTATCCCGCTTCAAACCGCCCGTTCGACAGAAGCCGGACTCAGGCGGTTTCGGGTGACTGGGTGAATTTTTTAGGAAAAATGTAGTTCCTTCCTTTCTTGACATTTGATCGGGCAACCATAGGTGTCGATCTGCTGGAATTTCTATAAAGAACGTGGCGATTCTCCATTCTGTTTTTGTGAGCGAAAATTCACTCCAGGTTTCAAGGCAATGGAATTCTCACTCTAGCCGGGTTCAGAGAGTTAAACAGAAGAATTCTGATTCAGAAGCGAGGCAGAGATAATTAATGATTTTATCCCTTAAAATTGAGTTTCGAGGTTTATTTAGTATTAAGTCACATTAAACATAGTTAGTTTTGTTTCAAAGAATGAATGCTATGACTATTTATGGATAATCGTTTCTTTGTTCTTGATTACCTGCTGCATTTCAGTAAAAAAATAAAATTACCGTTTATAAGATTATTATCTGAAGCTTTTAACTTCGGAAGTTTTTTTCCTTGCATCTGTTCTGCATAAAATATTTCATTCTCTTTCTTGCATGCTTCAGAAGATTAATTCTTTATGTATTATCATGCCTGAGAGAATATATTGAATTATTTGACAGAAATATTTATTTGTTGTTTGGATGAGTTTTCATTTCTTAATATTCCTTATTACACATTTTCTTTTTACTAGATTAACAAAGGAGTTTCAAATAATTTCCATAATGCGATTCTTTAAAATATATATTTCTTTCTAAAGTATTAGTCACGACTTCCATAAATGCTACATTTTTTAAATTATTTATTTTAATATGTTCCATAGCGCATCTTGAAATTAAAAAGTATGTTGTTGTTTAAAGCTTCAAATATGAGAAAATAAATTTCCTGAGACATCATGAAGAATAATCAGTTTTACTCTGAAATGTTATATACTCGTATATCTATTTCCATGAATTTTTATTTTTCCTCTTTTAGAATGATCGAAGAACTTTTTCACTCCATATTTTTAAGGTATCCGACTCTGTTCGGAGACATTTTTTTGAAAAATAACTTATATATATTTTTTAATGTTATTTTTCAACTCATATGTTTTAAAACTATGAAAATATTGTAAAATTAGGCTTTCAAAATTATATTTTTTTTAAAAAAACTGAGAAATTTGAAGAAAAATGACTAAAATATTTGCCTTGCGCTAACAGCCATAGACAAAATTACATTCTAAATATACATAAATCCTTGTAGGAGTACATTTTTATGACAGTTATCTGTGTTGTGCTCTAAAATATTTCTTGTACTTCAAAATAGTTTTGAGATATAGCTGAACATAGTTACTAAACTCGTAATTTTTCATAAAAAAATGTTTATCGTTTATATTTATGCACTTAAAAATAATACTTGATTTTACAATTGAGCTTAGTTTTAGAAGAAAACATCAAGAATATTACAGAAAACAATCTGAGAAAGTTTCGTATCAATACTTGAATAACTTTTTGAGAAAACATTGTTACGGTCGACAGTTTTCCTCAAAAATATCATTTCTCAGAAAACACATTTAAAGTTTTCATGCAACACAAAATAATGCTTACAGTTCGGTAATTAAACAGCTGTAACTTCATTTGTAATTCACGTAGAGTAAAAAGTGAGACAGTTTTAGAAAGCTGATTAAACAGGCTACAAAATTAAGGCATAAATTTTTTTTTGATAATTTCATCAAAAGCGACGATTTTAAACCAGTCGGAAACCTTAAATAGCTAATAACATATAATTTACATAATTAGTCCTTAGAAAAGCAGATATTTATTTTAGTAAGCTCATTAAACATTCAAAATTCGCTACTTACCTTTCAAGAAAATTCTTTTCATTAATGTTGAAAACACTTTGAAACAGAGTATAAGGCTTGGGCAAGAACTAAAATTTCAGAACAAACTTAATAAAATATATTTAGTTAAGCATATCACCGCCTAAAAAAGTCTGTCTAAAATGTCTAGACATTGTATCAAACAAACCCATAAAAAGCTGCTTAGCAAAGTATCTCGGAAAGCTTAAGAATTAATAACATTTCTTTTATCTGCAAGTATGCAGTGAATCGAAAAAAATTAAACTAACTTTTCGGAATATTTTAACAACAGCTTTTATTATTTCTTCACTAAAAATAATTTTAATTTAAAGCTCAACTAAAGTACATAGATATATGAGTGTCGTTTAAAAGGTTAAATTCTGTTTTCTTTTTATGACTACAGTCACTAATATATTTTTTTATTTTACAATTAATGAAGTGGTTTGCATGAAGACTTGTGTAACGTATAAATTTATAAAATATTCTGACTTAAATTATTCATAACATATTCTCAAGAAAAAAACTGAAAAATTAAATCCTAATTAAAACATTTTGTTGACAACTTTATGAGATCTATAGTAACAAAGTCTAAATAGTGAGTTAAAATGAAGTTCATAATTACTAAAAAAATCACCTAATGAATCTTACCGTAAGATTAATCTCTTGAAACAACATCACCTTAAAAAGGCTAATGCGAAACATTAGCTGGTATGTAACACTTCAAATTGCTTCATCATAGCAAGCAAGGACTTGTTACTAGATTTAAAGTACATTTTGCATGCAGATAAATTGAATGTTAAATGTTACCGATTTCCTTAAGTTTCATAATTACTAAAAAATTCACCTAATGAATCTTACCGTAAGATTAATCTCATAAAACAGCATCACCTTAAAAAGGCTAATGCGACACATTAGCTGGTATGTAACACTTCAAATTGCTTCATCATAGCAAGCAAGGACTTGTTACTAGATTTAAAAGTACATTTTGCATGCAGATAAATTGGATGTTAAATGTTACCGATTTCCTTATTTCCATTCTTTGGTATCCAGATTCGAACATTCCGTAACCATGACCCAAATACAATCAAGTTCGCTTCGATATATCGTTGGGTTACGTACTAATTTCTGAATTCGGATTTCACATTGAACCAGCGAGAGTGTTCTCCCCTAAACTTTCTCGTATACTTCCCCAAAAAGGTGCCGTTTCTCCTTTCCAGGCGTGGCTAAAAAAATTGAAACCTACTGTTATCCAGAATCCAATGACTATCAGAAGGTTTTTCATTATAGTGATTGAAAAATATCTAGGCAAATAATCCAATTCAAAGAGATGCGTACCGATTAAAACGCATCTATCGCACACTGCTAGGTTTCACTCTTGCCGTCTCAAGGACAAACTTGCGTAATTCGCTCCTTTCGCGGGCACAGAAGATTGCTTCCAGTACGCATGCGCGTGGAGATAACGGATTGGTTTCAATAATAAATATTCAGACCGACAGAGAGTCAACCCTTTGACGGATTTGGCCCAAAATTTTATACGGACCTACATTCATGACGATTAAACCGTGTACGAAATTTTATCCATCTAGCTATTCAAGTTTTTGAGTTATAGTGTTCACGTGACCGCGGACATACAGATAGACAGACTTTCCTTTGACGGATTTTGTCCAAAATTTGACAGAAACACGCAAATTATGTGTCAAGTTGGCATACCAAATTTCATCCCCGTAGCTATAAAAGTTTTCGAGTTATCGTGCTCACAGACAGACATAATTCCAAAATTGTGTTTTTCGGACTCTGTGAGGTCTAAAACGTGGAGATTCGTCAAAATCTCGAGTTCGAATTTTTTGATGATTACAATACTTTCTCTTTGTATACTTCGTATACGAGAAAGTAAAAATCTGTCTCTTGTAGAGAAAGTATATCATTTCGGAATTCAATTGAATTTAGATGTGAAATATAATAAGCCCAGCTGTCAATTTGTTGATTTAGATGCCAATTATATTTGTTACTTAAATTGTAATTAATTTTAATCTGACGTGGCGTAACTTTGCACCGGAAAGGAGGAAAAGAACAATGTTTGCTTTAGATATTCTCAGAGTGCATAAAAGAAAATTAGGGACTTATACTATGGAGTTACTTATAGATATATGGAGTTATTTAAGAGAACAAAGAATCTCGATTTAACACCATTTCACAAGTTTAGGGCACTCTTAGAGAGATAAAAAGGTTGCTGGTAGAGCAAGCGAGCAGTTGTGACAAAAGGAAGCTAATTCATATAAGGAAACATGGAAATCCCCTGTTTTTATTCAATGAGAAGGAAAATACCGTTGCAATGTGTAGACCACTTCAGTGATTTCGGTTTCGGCTCGTAATATAGATCATAAAATGATAACAAGCGTTTATCTTACTAAGAAGGTGTGGTAATAGATAGTTACATTAATAACAACACAGCAATAAATGGATAAAATGATTTCTAAATCACCATCCTGATTTGACGGGATACAATGGCGTAAAATTGTTAATTAGAATGAGGTATTTATAAAATTTGTGTTTTTTTTTATATATTTCCACCCGGGCTATCCACAAATATATCTAAAATTACATCCAGTCAATTTGTTTTAAAAATATATTGTAAAATAAATAAAGAAACTGGAGTAAGTACGGAAAATAATAGCTTCCTTTGTTCTTAATTTGAGTCTGTTCTGTCATGATGGCGATAGGTAAGGTTTTTTAAACTTTTTTTCTTTATTCAGACTTTGTTAGTACCTTTCGTTACTGTGGAATATTTTATTCCTATTTTTGTTTCCAATTGTCCGGGATAGTTGCAGGCCACAGAGGAAAAGTTTATTTGACCTTAAAGTCGTTTTTCCTCGACAGATAACTTATCCCAATTAGAATCCAAAATGTAAAGTGGCATTTGAAGAAATTTTCCAGTTGGATTCTTTCTTCCTCGGTTTTTTCAATCGTATGTCATCAATTTTTTTGCGAATGTCATAATTTTTTTTCAATCGTATGTTATAATTTTGATTTTTCTTTCAAATGTTTTAATATCTTAGTAAAACAAATGACCTGTACAAAGAATCCTCAACTATGAGGTAACTTTGTACTAACCTTTTGAAAAATCATAAATAATTATTAAATTTCTGTATTATCCAAACTTTATTGCAAACACTTTCTCTAGTAATCACTCAAAACGGAAAAAAATGAGAAAAGCTTTTTTCAGAAAAATACATGGAACTAATCTCGAAATCCTTCTGAAGTCATGAAAATCGGTGCAAAGTAAACCCGTTTTTCGGCAGTCCATATCTACGCATATATCTTCACAAGCCCTCTAGTCTGGTAAATATATACTAGAGTAATTGATCAACTAGAGAGCGAGTTATTCCAACAAGATGCTTATAGAACCATCTATATTTCAGGGAAACCGGACAAACACCGGAGATCCTAATCAGTCGTTTGGATTCCGACTTGAGCGACAGTCCAGCGCTCGGTCATCCAATCCATTTACAGGGTAGACAAACGATCTGTAAGATCTCAATTGGTCAGCAATGCATACCTGGGCGAATTTAACATTCAGGAAGCAATCACGAGTGCTAAGATTGACTCTACTCATGAAGTCTAATGATGATGAAGTCTATATGTCTAAATGGATGTTCAATTATTCAGATTTATTATTCATTTATATGAATGATTATTATATATTTTTCATACTAATATCATTATATTATATTATATTATATTATATTATATTATATTATATTATATTATATTATATTATATTATATTATATTATATTATATTATATTATATTATATTATATTATATTATATTATATTATATTATATTATATTATATTATATTATATTATATTATATTATATTATATTATATTATATTATATTATATTATATTATAT
>BGPR01003389.1:28803-39731 GCA_013235015.1 Araneus ventricosus | reverse complement strand
ATATTATATCATATTATATTATATTATATTATATTATATTATATTATATTATATTATATTATATTATATTATATTATATTATATTATATTATATTATATTATATTATATTATATTATATTATATTATATTATATTATATTATATTATATTATATTATATTATATTATATTATATTATATTATTTCATTTTTTATTTATTTATTTTATGAAGTTATTCAGATTTTCGTCCTATCCGAAAGTTAGAGGGTACTTATGATTAAATTTGATTTTATTTGAAATACCATTTTGTGGAGCATTAACTACAGCCCAGAATTGTAATAGCTTCCAAAGTACTCATCTTGGTGGTCAAGATTCCACTTAAGAGGGGTAGTAATGAATCTATGTTAATTAATTAGTTAATCTAAGACCAATATGTTCACATGTGCTGACAAGAATCTTGCTATGTAAGTTATATTTGATTATAAAATTCTTCGGCCATAATTTTTTCACGTTTTGGTCAATTTAAGAATGTTTGTTTTTGATAAATTAGCAGTTTTTATTAGTATTATAATTATCATAAACAAATAAATATAATGTCTTCTTTAAGAAACTTTATTTTTGGCTTCGAAGAGCTTGAGAATTATTCTGTGTCTTCAAACTATTTTCAAAACTTTTTGCGGTTATTTTTTCTTTTTTTCGCAGTTCAGAATTATTAATTTTTTACAGCTATATCTTTCTCAGCTTTCGTTATTTAAAAGAAAAATACAGCCAATCTTTTTCCTGTTCCATTTCTTTCTTTTATTCCTTCTTTTATTGTTAAATATTTTTTTCGTAACAATAAGAACAATAAAGGCTTAATATTTGTAAGAAAGTTCGAGAAAAATAGTTGCAATATTATATTCCATTTATATAGTTAAAAAACCCTTCTTTCTCACTGAGAAAGTATTTATATATATAACCATATGCTTATAATATGTAACGAAATTTCAACTATTGTCATAAAAACTATCTCTGTCAAAGAATTTTATAAAACAAAGGATGAGCTATATAAATATTTGTAGCAAAATTCATTAAGCGCTATATTTTTCAGTTTTCATCATCAAATTCGCATCGAAAACAACATAATACGAGTGCCCGTTATTTACTGATTTTAATCACCGAAAAATGTAAGTAAGCAACCCCCATGCTTACAAATAATTTTTTTACTATTTCTGGTCACTTTGTTAGATATTTCCAGGAAGCCACAATGTTCTTATGGAGGAGTTTTCTGATTTGTTTATATGCCTGTAAGTAGGTTTTCCGCTTGTACCATCAACTTCCTGTGAAAATTTTAAGTCAGTGGGCATCTTCAAAACTTCAACACTCTGTTTGAAGACATTAATTGATATTTAAAATGCAGATTTTAATGTTTTACATTAAGAATACTTTGAAAATATTAAATTTAATGTTCCTATTATTGTAAAGATCAACGTTTACTTAAAAAAGAGCTTAATTTTGTGTAAAGGTTGAAATTAATTATTCTTTATTGCTTTTTTTGGAGACTTCCAAGGTCTGTTTTCCTTTTTAATTTTTAATCATACATTTTAGAAAAATCGCTGACAGTTAAATTTTTAACCAAACGATTTAGCTAATTCCAATAGTCCGTTTAGAATTTAAACGATTTAAGAGCTTATTTTCAACCAATTTAAAAACAAAAGATTAAACAACCTGAAAGAACACTGAATTCAACAATTATTTCTTTGTGTACTAAAGAAGGAACTGTTTTGAACTTGGCGCTTGATACAGTTTTCGACTGGATTTGGCGATTGCTTTAATCAGAGGGTTACCGGAAAACGATCTCTGAATCCAAAATAAACACACCAGGAAACTCGTCCATACATTTTTATTGTTTTAGGATAGAACGAAACTGAAACGTTCACTGAAAAATTAATTTTCTGTACATATTTACTTAATTATTTTCATCAAACAGAAATATGAGAATAATATTTAGATACCAATTATTATTTTAGAGGGAGAACTATTTGGAATATATATATATTGGAAAAATTTTTCACAAAATTTTGATGGTAATTTTCATGTAACTACATTTATATAACTCTAGATGATGTATCCGACGTTGTTCGGGATAAAAATATTTCAAGTCTAAGTATTTATAACACTTTAAACTTAATTAAACAATTTCTTTGCAGCAATGTCTTTCTTTGATTTTCGTTCGTCCACTCCCGTGTTGTCTGACATCCTCGGCCAGCAGCAGAACTCCTCTCATCTTTTCCTCTCTCTAGTTTGAGCCACCTGGCCATGAATCTTGCCATCCTTGATCCTCATTTTCTTCCCCATAATTGATTGCTACGGCGTAAACAGAAGCTCTTTCCTATCTTGGTTTCTATTGCCATTATCCTGAGTAGAATTCTCTTCTTTTTAGTGTTTGTGTGTCTGAGCAGAAAAACACTTACTCATTCAATTTAGGATCATTTAAAAATTTGTGAAAATAGATGAACTTCGAATAGAGAGAGTAGTTAACGTCATTGGATTGCCTTGAAAACATACTGAAGTATATAAGCTACTATATAAGCTAAATAAAACAATTTTTCGATTTCCTCATCAGTCTCGCTTTTCGTCTCTTTGCTCTTTAAATTACATGCGATTCGCGTTTTTTTTCTTCTTGAACTTGCTTGTACCGCGACTGCCTTTAATACATTGTAGAGAGACTTGCAAGATTAAATATATTTCTCTTTCTGTGGGCATTTATAAAATAAGTAATTTTAGACGTTTAAGAAAAATCACTAACTGGTTAGGTCTTTTCTATAAACTAAATGAAACAATTTATCACGCTGCGTTTTCCGTTGTTCAGGACTCAAAAACATTCAATGACCTAACAAATTAATTCCGAGCATTTAAAAGTTATTAAATTTAAACGCAAAACATCGCATTGTAATCAAACTAACGTCTTTGGATTATTGCAGATGCACAGTAAAAGTTGTATAAGCTTCAAAATAAAAAAAGGAAGTAAGAACTTGGACTTGGAAAACTTGGAGTTAATGTCCAAAATAAAGCTATATTTTCTTTATCAAGCAACACTTGTGTTTTTGCCTCTATTAATGAAACACGCGAATGAAGGATTTGAAGAAATAATAAATGGGTTAAATTTAATTTTATAACAATAGAAAGCATTGTAACGAATTGTGCTTAAAAAGCATTTTTTGAAATGTTATTTAAAATTAGAGAAAGCATGGTACCGAAATGAAATTAGTTTCATTAAAGAGATTTTTTTTTCTTTAAGATGGTATAAAAAAAATTTGTGCGATAAATATTACAGAAGTTATTGTTGGAAAACATCTAAAAATAGCGTAACTTTCGTTATTTAATTAAATGTCTTAAGAACTAATGAGTTCTGAAAGTTGAATACAGCACAGTTGAACTAGAAATGAGCTCTACAATGTCGTGTGCAAATTTCATGGCGCTACCGTTCACCGTTTAGGGGGGGTTCTTGTGCCCGACAGACACATATATGTTCTGTTTTATATTATAGATGTTCATGACAGTTTATTAAAAAATCAAAATTATTCATTCGTTTCAATATTTTGTTTTTATATGCGTCCTTATTATGGCATATTTCATAATCTTCATTTCAAACATGCATCTAATATTTTGTATGTAAATTTTTAATTTGCACAATAAAAAAACCTTAATTTTATGTTTAATTCTCTAGAATTACACATCAATTAGTCAGAATGACAGTTTAATTCATTAAAAATAAACACTTATTGTAATTTAAAATTTAAGGGGACATACGACTGTTAAACCTCGAAAATATTCGACTTTTTGAATAAAAATATTTATTATTTCCCTGTCTTTTCTTAACAATTTAAATTAATTGTTAATTATTATGAAAGTTATAATAACATTAATTATGAAAGTTATGGGGGAAAAAGTATAAGCTCTTCAACGTAAACATTCAATATGGCCATATCTTTAAAGCGTTATATCTCAAAATGTATTTTTCTATATTTCGCGGACGATATCTCAAGAACTAATGAATATATTTTATTATTATTATCAGTTTTGCATTTATTTCTCCAAAGAAGATTTTTTTGTGGGGGTTAGAAAAATTTAAATTTTAATTATTTTTAACATTTTTATTTTAACTTGGTATATAAAATAGAAATTAAATTTAAATGTTAATAAATTTTGGTTCAGTTTCTTAAACAGACTGTTTGGATTAATTATATACCCAAAATATTGTATTTAGATAAATATTTTATCCGTAATCATGCGCGCAAGGTAACTATCTCATTTTTCTCCAAAAATTATACCCATATTTATTACTCTCTGAAATAAATACATACCAATATAAAGGTTTGAAAATGTGTGTACTATAAGAGAAAGAACAGAAATATTTCTAAAAAAAATGGCGAGTTTGTGAATTGCATTATTTCAGAGACATAATGTATCGAATTTTACAGTTTTCCACCATTTTTTTGAGGTTTAAGGGTCGTAAAGATAAGAAAAACGATAAAAAAATTTTAAATTGCAATAGGAAACTATATGAAGTATAGAGTACATGCACTATTCAGAAAACATTTTTATTCATAAAATGCATAAAAATATTAAATTGATAAATTACTTTAAATAAGTAAAGAGATTTATATTACTTGTGAAGAAAGTTATTGACTTGCGTAATACCCATTAAATTAGAAGAGACCGACATCATTTAAAAGTGATTAATTTGCTGTGTTTCTTGACGTATATTTCAACTATTTCCTTAAAAGAGAACATTCTATGGACACATTAGGGGGGGGAGATTGTATAACATAGGAAATGCTACAGAAGGAAAACAGAATAAAAACAATACTTATTTTAAAACATTCAATTAGAAAAATTACAAAGAACATTAGCTTTGATTGAATGAATTTCAGAAATAAAAAAGTAAGGACATATTTGTTTTCCTTCGGAGAAAGCTATCATTAAACATTTAAAATTAAACGCTTGCTTTGATTTTGATTGATCTGCGTACCAAAATGAATTTAACTTCAAAAATAAATAGAATTAAATAGCTTTATGGACAGTTGATTAACTTTTTCCTTGGATGATGATGTCATTTAGAAGCCAGGTGTTTTACGAATTCCTTAATTTTTTTTTTCAGTAGATTTTGTATTAAAACAAAATTTGTTATGAATTTTATTTTATTTAGACTAGTATTTTCCTCATCCTGAATATTTGAAGTGTTTTAAAAATGTCCTTTGGACCATCTTCTCCTCACAATACAATGAAGATAAAATAATTAAAATTTATATTTTCCTAGAATGAATATCTCTAAAAAATATTATTTTTATTTGAATAAAATTAAATGTTTAACCTCTTAGTGCTCTAATTTAACCCTCTCATACCGAGCGAGACGGTCCAGGGTGGTTTAGAAATTTTCTCTTAACGATAACGAAGGCCGGTCTGAGACGATTGGCTTCTTTTGAGGGGAGGTGAGTTTCTGAGATCGCTTAGGAGATAAGCGTGTCAGGAGCTCCAATTATCCTTGCCCACCACAGCCCATTTCCTTGCGCCTTAAGAGAGGGTTACAGAAGGGGTGGGCTGGTGGAGTAAATGACCACCCAGTTTGGGAGAGTCCAATTCATGTCTTAGCCTCCCAAAATTGCTCGGTTTTAAGGAACTAGAAGGAAAAAGTGGCCTCGGCATTAAATTGTTAAACTTTCAAATATGCTTATTCGAAATCAAAACTTTATTGTTACCTTTGTCATAGAAAATCAATAAGAAATTTTATTTCTCATTTCTTTGCTGGGATTTCAAGCTTTTTTGGCGTTTCTTTGTCACAACAATCATATGGCAGCTTATGAGTTCCTTTTTAAACATTTTAGATAATGCAGCTGGTATTTTTTGGTGAAAGATACAATAAAATATACATAATATTTATGAAAATCGGTTTAATTCGATTTTTTTATTTTTTTCTGAAACAATAATAACTGATATAAAGACTTTGTGTGTTCATGAGGCTCAATGAAAAATCAATAGCCATCAAAGGAAGAACATAATAGCCTCCACTTAAATATCTAGGAATGAAACACATGGTGTAGAGTCGAATTATAAAATATATCATCCAAGACGTTGAAGTAATTTTCTGTACAATTTCAGAGAAGAGAAGCAGGAAAAGAATAAATATAAAATTTAAATCGAAAAATTAAAAAACATAAAGGAATCAAATCATATTTTGTGAAAGACAGGGTATCCATCCAATATAGTAGATTTACAATCTGGCATCCAAGAAATTGAAGAAAGAACTAGTCATAAAATGTATTTCATAGAAAATCCGTAGTGGAAATTTTAAAAAAATGTTGCTGAATTTCTTTAATCAATATCGAAGTTAATGTGAAAATATTAACAATCTTCAAGCAAAAATATTTTTAAATATTTCATATGATAAAATCTTACTATAATCGTAAATCCAATGCATTACATTATGGAATGTGGACTTGGCTGCACATTCAAATATGTATTTATTGTAATTTTTTGAAAGATAATATTTTGGAACTAGAAAATAAATTTTGTATTCTGTGAGAAATATTAAATTCCCATTTACATGCTAATTTTTTCGAAAGGATATCATGAGATACATCTCAGAAATTTTCATAAAATATTCCAAACTATCCATAGGAACTTCATCTTTTGTTGCATTTTCAGAATGTCAGAATTTAAGACAATGCTGATGTGATGATAGCTTTTCAATTCTTGGAAACCGTTTTCAAAAATTTTCATTTAAAAGGCTAATAGAAAGTTCTAATGGCATGTATTTTATCTGGAGTCATGTAATAAATGCATGCATACATTTCATTTAAATTCATTCGAAAATTAATAAAAGTGTTAAATCGTTTTTTAACATTTAAGATATAAAAATAAATTTCATTTGCTTTTTAATTAATTCAAGAAGCATTTAAGGTAAAAAACTGTTAACAATATTATTAGCAATGTATAATTATTACTCATTAGATTTTCCCACTTACGTTAATTTTACATTCCTAAAATAATTTTGAAATTTTCGGATAAATGGAATAAACAAATTCATGAAAGATTAAGGATTCTCTCACTGCTGTATATTGTTTTCGTATAATTTTGTATTCTTTAAGGTATGTGACTACCCTAAATTAGTCGTTTTGCGGAAAATTTTCAAAATTTGTTTTATTTGTTCATTTTATAGACCGTACATTTAGGTATATAAAAATGCTTTATTTTTGTTTCTACTATAATTACAAATAAAGTTATAGCATAAATAATAACCGGAAGTGACAATTCTGATACCGGAAGTGGCAATTGAAAGAGCCTTAAAAATACAAACAATTAGTTTGAACAACTATATTTAAATTCTCAAGCAATATATTGTCTAAAAATATAGATTTAAGCTTCCATTTCTTATTTTTATTGTTTTATTGGTTTTTGGCGACACTGTTTTTAAAAAATACAACACAACAGTAATTACAACAGTAAAAATTATTTTTTTGGAGCTTAATTTGCAGTTTTATAATTTAATTACATTTATTTTGAACTATTACCTGTTCTCAAGTATTTTTAGATGTAAATTTATTCATAGATGCTTAAAAATTACATGAAAATTGGCAAAAAGCTAATTCAGATATCGAGACGCCACTAACTATCTACTACACAAAATTATTCAGAAAAAAATCGAAAGAACACAAAAGTCGTTTAAAATCAAGTAAAAGAAGGTTTGACTTGTAAATATGGCGAGTTTTAAGGTTCTGAGATGGGTACAAAATTTTTTGTACTCTATGAAAATCTTTAAAAGCGTTTTCTGGGAAATTGGAATTTTCGATATTTTTCTACGCGGCAAACATCATTTTGGAAAATGTTTTTAAGATATTAAAATGAAATTTGGCCAAAATGTTTTATTTGTTTCTAGCTATGTTATGAACTAGAATCTAAGCTCTCTGCTTATATTTATTTATTTTAATGACTTTTTAGTGAGAAAAATCTATGATTTTTTTAAAAAAATTCGAGTTTGTTCACAAAGTTTGGAATATCTCCAACACCTTTCGAGGTATCAAAAATATCCTAGTTCATAACACAGATAAGCATGTTAGCTATATACTGTGTAAATATTGATGAAATATATTCAATAGAACTTATTATAGGAAGTTCGGCGTAAGTGCAAATTTTCACTAAAATTTTGCTAAAAATTGCCTATATTTTGAAAGTCAATGAAATTTCCAATGAAATTGCATTGGAATTCTTAGTTTTATAACTCATTTTAATTAAAAACATGAATGTTTCATTAAAAATTTAAAAATTTGAAAAAAAATGCTCCGAAGGTAGTCACATACCTTAACGTAGGATTATCAATTAAAAGTAATCGAATATTTTGATTTTGCACTGCTTTCTTAATTCAAGCGTTTGAAAGTACGTCTGAGTAATATTCATTCACATGTTCATTATTTTAACGAATTAAGAACTCTTGTTTAACATATTATTTGAAGTTTGTACCAATTTAATTCTTTCATGCTGACAGAGATCAAATTAATTTAAAATTCACACTTCAAGACTGTGTTTGATGCAGAACTGCTGCAAGAATGTATTACAGTAAGTTCTCTCATACTTGCATTGCATAACATGTCAGTTCGGGGGTGATGTTAATTGTCCTCACCCTATATGCACTGTAAAGTTGGCATATAAATTCACCTGGTAATGGAACAAATGGAAGTATTGTTTAAAATACAAATAGATAAATAAAAATAGAAGAGAGATAGAATAAATTGTTACATTTATTTTTTGTATTAATAATTTCTTAAATTTCATTCTTTATACATATCAAAGTTTACTACGAACAAAATCAATTTGCAATAATTTTCAACTACATGGTTATCGTATTCCGAATTTATACGTTTTGTTTGACACTGTGATATTTCTCAATTGTTGAGAGTTTGTAGGCCAGTGAAAGGAAAAAAAAACGACGTAAGATTTTTTCAGTAAAGCTTTAAAAAAATTCCCAAATTTAAATTTGCTCGGTTTCAAAGCATAAGAGGAAAGAGACAGAATTTTTTAAGTTAAAAAATTAATAAAAAAATTACAAAGAGGCTCGAATATAAATTTTAGAATCACACGTTCTTTAAACATAATTCATAATTTTACTAGATTTATAAATTACTACAAGTAATCATAAGGATTTTATGAAAGGAAATTAACACGTGATTTGTGGTTCTGCTTCATTTTAAAATTTCATAAGACATGAAAGCAACAAACACAAACTCCAAAAACAATACTGTAAATATAGTTCGAATGTAAGCTTTCGACATCCAAATAAATATAAGTCAAAATTCTCATTGAAGTTTAATTCAATATCAAGCAGGCAACAAAATTTATCACAATACTAGTTTGACTGTTTCGAATACCCAAAAATCCATTATCGAAATTCTCAGGATCGCCTTCGAAAGCATACCGGAAAATGTCCTACTTCCGTTTTAGATTCACTGCCGTTTGCAATGTAGATTGCTTCAAACCCAGACGATTTATATCAGATTATTAGGAAATAATTACATGATTCTGTACGCGAAGAGAACTCTTTAACAAAATGTGAAACTCACAAACTGAAGTTAAAACATTTTGATCTCTTCCAGTATTGAAACGAGAAACTGAATAGAAATTATTGCAGACAAGTCTAGTAAGACAGGATGCAATCAGCACAGATCGTTACTATCCATTAAAGCATCTCCTTCGCAGCTAAAGTGACGTTCGAACAGCATTTTCTTCAGAATCGTCTGAAGGTTTTTAGAATAAATAAAAGAAGCGAATGTTTTAGGAACAAGGTTTGGATTTGCAGACGACGTCATCAGCATATTTTCGTGGAAATTTCGCTTCTCGTTCGGAGTAGCAGATTACGGTTCTAGTTAAGTTTGGTATTTTAACATACGCTTTAGAATTTATACATCTACCAATATTGGTGAATGAAATCTATTATCGTGTCTGTAGTTTCAGTGCCAGAAAATAAATTGCTTTGCAAGTGTTGGAGAAATTCTATTTTCTCATATTTCTTTCCTCATTTAAGGACACCTGTAGGTTTTTTAAAGTTTTAGTACTATCCAATTATTTACATGTTTCTACTTTATAAATAAACAAGTCTTCTTTCTGTGGGTTTTGAAATGAGTAAATGCAAATCCAATATGAAAGTAAGTAATTCAACGACTACGATATTAGCAAGATACAGGGTGTGACCAATAAGTAGGGTGAATTATCCCACAAATAGAAAATGAGAACAACAAGATTATCAACGACACCGTCGTCGTGTTCTGTAATATCCAGTTAACAGTAGTGCATGGTTTTGTGCGCCTGTTAGTATTGATGCATTTTTTATCGATTTTGTCTGTGCGGTGGTACTGCCATGGATCAGAAAATAAATTTGAAATTTTTGCACAAGGTGTGACCACTAAGAAGGGTGAATGATGAAATAAGTCTTACATTTAGTAGGCCTCATATGAAAACTGTTTACAATCCTTCAAAACAGTCCCGCTCTTCGTATATTTTGCATGTCTGGCAACGTGTGTATAAATAATCGAAAATTCTTTAAAATTCCTCCACTGGTACAACTTTCAATTCCCGTGTTACAGCAGCTTCAATGTGCATAATGTCTGTAAATGTTTGCCCTTTCAGAGCCCCTTTAAGTTAAGGAAACAGTAAAAAGTGCGGTAGTGACAGGTCTGGGGAATACGGAGGGTGCCACAATTCATCAACCCCATGTTAACCGCTTTATAAGCGTAGTGTTATGCCTCTGTGCATTATCGGGCCTGGTGGGCCGCCCACTCCGATGCTCGTCGTCAACGCTTTCATGACCATCAATAAAATTTTTAAACCACGCGTGCAAAGTCTTCAAGGTCACGGTGTCATCTCCATACACCAGCTTCAGCATTGCATGACTTTAGTGTCATCTCCATACACCTTCT
>BGPR01003389.1:6293-28703 GCA_013235015.1 Araneus ventricosus | reverse complement strand
CTTTGTTGTCATCTCCGTACACCTGCTTCAGCATTGCATGACTTTGGTGTCATCTCCATACACCTGCTTCAGCATTGCATGACTTTCGCCTTCTGATTTGCCCAATTGATTTTCTGCTGTATGACAAGGCCACAAAACACCTCACAGAGAACGTTCGATAAAAAATTTTATCAGGACTCACAGCCTCACGAAACCATGCACTACTGTTTACTGAATATTACAGATCACGACGGAGGTGCCGCTTATACTCGGGTTGTTTCCATTTTCGATTTGAGGGGTGATTCACCTTACTTATTGGTCACACCTTGTATTATTCACGACGAAGGTGCCGCTTATACTCGGGTTGTTCCCATTTTTATTTTAGGGGTGATTCACCCTACTTATTGGTCACACCTTGTATTATTCACCAAAAAATATTCGACTGAAGTAGGCATAATATTATTAGTAGAACATTATTTATATATCAAGTTTATGATTAAGTGATTTTTATGTTAAAAAGAAAGAAAAACTGTATTTAATTGTTTAATTTAGAATTAGGATTCAATACACAAGTTCGAGACTCATAGAACGAAAATGAAAATATTTTATACTTTCAATATTCTACTTGAGAAAAGGATCTAACCAACCCCACACTACCAGATTTCCTACCATTTCTTCTTTCAAGTGTACCTATCTATATGCAAAGAGAAAGAAAAGAAGATAGGATAAATGTTCATCTATTTCTCTGATTCCGTGGAATTTTTCAAACACTCAATTAATTCATATTTGGAGGACTTTTTTCCTTGCAATATTCTCGATAATCAAAAGGTTTGAAATGCTTCAAAACCAAAATTTCTTAGCCTTCAAAGAAAAAAGGGGGAAAGCGAAAAACACCCTATCTACTCCCTTTCTATTTGATTTTGTCCGAGTTATATATACATTTATTCTCTAGGCGGAAAAGCAGGAATCTAAATATCTTCTTTTTTTCAACGATATCGTTTTCCCTTCTAATGATCTTCGATAGAGCTTTGCAGTTTGATTTCTCCCTGCTTCTGTTTTCTTTATTCCGTTATTGCACAAGCCTCATATTCTCGTGGATTTTTTAGTTATTTATTCATGGACGAGCAATAATGCTTTTTGAAATGAGCTAAAAATGAGACGAATAGGGAATTTTCTAGCGAGCTCCGATCCGATGGTGGAATTCTGCCTAATGGAGTGATCTGGCGCAGAGAAGAGTATCCAAGAGAAAAATCATGAATGAAAAAGTTTACTATGAGTCAAGGAAATTCTATTTTCGAAACAGGCTAAGGTCATCAATCCATATTGCTTTCGCTGAGTTGGTAGTGTAGGAGATAATACTACGGAAGCCTGAATGAGAGTTTTCCGTCATGTTCTATACTACTAATTTACATACGCGAAGGAAATATCTTTAATTTTGTTGAGAAGCCCACTGTACCTAATGTTAAGTTTTGATTTTTTTTTCAATAGCTGAAATATATTTTATTGGTAATCAAAACATTCTTCTGTTTTTCAAAACTATACTATGAAAGGAATACTTATAATTACACTAAATTTGGAATCTTATGGAGTAGAAAATTAAATATTGACATTTAATGTTCAACAGTGTGCATAATAAACAGTCACTCTATGGTTAAACATATTTGTGTCTATGGAAATATTAACAAATTCTTTTTATGAAAATAGCGTAAATAATAGACATTTTGAGCTTATTAATTTTAAAATAGACCTTGATGCGAATGAATATGAAATATAAAAATAAATAAAAGTAGTGAAATAGATATTTGTTTCATACTCAAAGGAAAAACAGAAATTTCTGAAACTTTTAAATGCCTTACTTTGACCTTCTGAAAGTAAAAAAATTATTCAAACCAGAAACATTTATTCGATTTGTTTCAAGATGAGACATTGGGAGATTTAATAAGTAGAATTTTTTTTTAAAAATTCAAATCATACAGGAATTCTAAAAATATGTTAAATGAGTATTAGGTCTATCGGTGTTTAAAAGTAACAAAAAATAATAAAATTTAACTTGAAATTCAAAATAATTTTAAATTATTTGAAGATCAGCACATTCATCATTTTTTTAAAAGTCTGAAATGAAATAAACCCTTTAAAGTTTGGGAAAACATTCAAAGAAGCCAGATAATGTTTCGTGGAGCCAGCATTATGAGATCGTGTTAATTTAAGCGATATGTCGCCACCGCAAAAACACTTCATCATCATCTGTTTTAAGGTCTTCTAACGGCTGACTCTGAAGAGATTAGGGAGTACAATTTAGATTTAAACGACTTTGCATTTCTGAACAAACATACAGTATAGAGGAAAGAGTGATAGTGGATAAACGAGTTTGCATTTCTGGACAAACTTACATTATAGAGGAAAGAGTGATAGTGGATAAACGAGTTTGCATTTCTGGACAAACATACAGTATAGAGGAAAGCGTGATAGTGGAAAAACGAGTTTGCATTTCTGGACAAACTTACAGTATAGAGGAAAGAGTGATAGTGAAATAGACGAAACTAAATGGATATGGAACAAAAAAGCTGCGTTCCTACGGCCTGTCGTTCCACGAGTTTCGTCCGCTGTTCGCGTTATTCCCCATCGTCGGAACCGAAAGAATCGATGTGGCTCGTGGGTATGTAAGTGCATCTCTTGTTTCCCGAGTCTTTGCGGTAAATAGATCGCACATCAAAGGAAGAGGGAGTGACCAGACGGTGTCAGTGCATTCGTTTCCTCGAATGCTGCCGAGAGATTTGCCAAGCCAAGTGCTTTAGGAACGGCGCGACTGTTCGAATTCTATCGACCACAATCCACAAGTACGGATCTCGCGCAACTCGAGGTTTTCCAAGCCACAAGCCGTTGGAACAAGGCTTAAGGCTTTGGTCGTGGCGGCAACGTAAAAGAAGTTGCAGATATGTTCCGATCAAACCAGAATAAGACAAACGATTGAAGATGCTATCCCTAGAGTATAGAAGCTTAGACGACTGCATAGAAATGACCAATAAAAAGAATAAGATTTTAGATGTTAAAGAGCAATATCTCTAAATGGACTGTCGAAGACGACCTCTTGTTGATTTTCGCTTGTAAATAAAGTGAAATTCTAATTTCGTATACTGCCGAATATATAACAATTAAAAAATTGCCCAGCGATCTTCCGACTGATTTCTTAACTGATATTCTGAATTTTCACGCTGACAAAAATATCGACTAAGTTCAAATGTGAATTTAACGATTGAAAGCATAAAGGAACTAATTTGAATGCTTTTCATTTTGTTTGACAAGATTTTTAATAAATCCCGAGTTTCTTTACATGTGGTAAGAAGAAAATGTGTCCCGATTTTTTTAATTTTGAATTCAAAACAGAAGTCCCTGATCATGTTTAAACAATTATGATGAGTATCTACAGAAAATTTTAAAATAAAAAAACATGATTATAATTATTTTCATTGGTCTTTTAACATTTAAGACGGCACACATATTTAAATGGTAAACAGATATAAGCAAAAGAATTAGGATGGCGGCCACTGCCCTGTACATCAAGACATGTCAAGTCATCGTAGGCAGTTTTGGCGTTGCGCTCCTTCGTTCGATATTGCACAACAACGTCTGTCGCTAGCAAGAGCAAGATCATGTGACGTGACGTCAGCTGGTAGAGAGCAAGTGGATGAGCGCCTCCTGGTGGGATGCTACATGCATGTTGAATATATCGAGCAGAGATATATATCCAGTTAAAACTCACTAATGCACATTCAAGCCCTTCACCCTCATTTCCACAAGGAGTAAAATTTTAAGTTTGATCTCTCGTATTTCCCAGAATTATAATTGACATCTATTCTCTATTGTGTCTATTCAAATTTATTCACGAGAAGTTATATCCATAGTGTTTAATGTGTACAATTAAACATTTTATCGGACTTTTTTGTCATGCTTTATGTAATAATTAACAATTTTTGAATGATATATAAGTTTATAATTTTTTTTCATTCTCAAACAGGAATATATTAAATTATATTTGATGATCCATTAGATAAGAAGATAAAAACCTATATCTCACATATCAACCTCAGCAAGTGAAAAATTAACGAATATTATAATAATAATTGATTTGTTAAGGTGCACAGGCTTCATTATTTGAAGCTAAACACGAAGATTTTTGTGTTCAGCATTAGCTATACCCGTTATGCTCATATGGAGGTAGTAATTATATATACATATATCTGAACTTTCCCATAGTACCAATATATGAACTTTACAGCCAGGACTAAATTTAACGACTTAAATTGATTATACACATAAGAATGAGAATGGAAGAAAGAAGGAGCCTATACGAACTTGTAATCTTTCTGTAACTTTTATCTAATGCATTTTTAATAAGATAAGGAAACTCATAGCTTCTTTAAAGTGCATAGTTTCAGATACTAAGTCGACTATTCGGATTTCATAATCCCTATATATATTACAAACATTGAAGAATAACACCAATTTAACAATAATCATCATTAATCCTTTGCGGACAGGTTGGCGTACAGAGTGCGCCAGTGGTATATACAGATAAGCCGAATAAAAACTAGCGGAATTAGATATTCTACAGGGCAGACCGCTGGAAATAGAGCTACGAAATTTGGCACGAACATTCTTTGGAGGGTGGGAATGCGCACCTCGGAGCCGTTTTTTTGAAATTTTAATTATGATTTTAATTATTTAAAAAATAAGCGAAATTTTGCGTTATTCATTAACAACTTTTGAAAATATTACAGCAAAAAATCATTTTTGCACCATCTGAAATCTCATAACATTATCTTTAAAATGATATCAATAAAGTTATCGTACGCTTTTTTCTCTAATTTTAATAACATTTTAAAATATTTTTTGGCATAATTTACAACAATAATTTTCATTGTTGCAACGCATTTCAAACCATTTTCATTGTTTAAACAAATAATTAATTGCGTGTTTCAATTCCATTGTTTAAAGCTTAGAAAATATGCTTTCTATTTTACTTTGTTCTTCTATTTGATCAATTGTTCTGTGAAATCTGTAAAGGAAGTCCTCAAGACTGTAAGTATATAATGAAATAATCCAGTCAACTGAAAGATAACCTTTGCTATGATTTAATTCTTTTTTTCAGCGTGTTTTAAGCCAATTAGCATACTGCTGGGCGTAAAATGTGCCACACCAATTTAATGTTGAAATCAAATGCGTAGTTTACGATAATGTACACAAGGAAGAGAACAAGTGCAAGGCTACGAAAAGAAAGCGGGTTAAATGTATATAGAAATTTGAAGTTTAAAACTACTTTGTTAAAGGAACCATGAATATAAAATTATGCATAAGAGATTCATTTGAAATGTTATTTCCGGTGATCAAGCTGGTCGCCGAAGGCGGCTAGTTTAACAATAATTATCATTAACCATTTGCGGGCAGGTCGGCGTGCAGAGTGCGCCATATATACCGATAAGCCGAATAAAATCTAGCGGAATTAGGTAGCTCGCCACCCCTCTAACCTCATATTAACATTTCTCCTCCTTTCTCTGATAATTTCCATTGGTATCGAAGCAGTTGGTTCGGTCTGATTGTGTATGCAAGTGAATGATACGCTATCTATAACCCAAGCTGAATATCAGAAAACGACTGGAAATTATTTTTCCGTAGGAGTATTGAGCTGTTTTGGAAGAATTGCGCATGAAAATGTATCGAACTCGAATCTGATGTATCAGATCTCGGTAGAGAAATAACTGAGTACACGACTATGAAATAGATTCTGAGAGTGACCTGGAGGACAATCCAGTTTACGTAGAATATAGGACTAAAATTCGGGCAACATCCATCCGGTAATTTTCAGTTAGCCGGGCGCAAATGTCGCCAATTGTGAGTAAACCATCTTGCAGAAAACTAGGTGTTCAACATGTTAATGAAGAATTTATAAAGCCTAAAAATAAACATATTATTGTAAAATACCCAGAAAATCGATAAAGAACGTACCAACTAAAAACCTGTGCAAGAAGACCAACAACAATCTGTGTGACGCTAGACTCCGTTTAAGATGGCTTCTCCCATTCCACCTAAGAAAAAATGAATAGAAGTGGGTTGTATCATTGCCCTTTTTTAGGACATCCTGTACCGATGAAATTAATAAAAGCTTTGTAAGCCTTTTGATTTAATGTGTAAACATAGGGTTAGAGAAACATATATTTAAGATTTTAAAAATAAAATATAATTTTTTTTAGTAATTGGTACGAAATGGGTTACGCTTCTCCATATTTTAGTAATATAATATCATGGCAAGGCACGGACAAAAATAGATGCATTAAAGCTGTCATCTGTTTGAACTCATAAGTTTAGGACGATAACAAAAACAGAAATCCACTTCAAAGCATTCTCCTCAATTGTAAGCATCTAATAATTCTCCCTCGTCTCCAGAGGATAAAACGCCGTTGCAACAAACATTTAAAGAGGCTGAAATCTTCCAACACAGATGTACCATAAAAATTTAGCATGACTTCCGCAACACTCGGAAAGCAGCAAGAGAAGGAAAAAGGCGTCGACATTTAACCGCCTGCATAGCTTCTGGGCGGAAGATATAATTTTTGCAAATAGGAAAAACACCATGAAGCGATATCGGGAATCAATCCCGTCCAATGCTGATCTCGAGCCACAGATGGTTATGCACAGATAGAGGGACTTGAGAGGGATTACTTGTGAAAAAATACTTCCATTTGAAGACTCAGTTTCTATAGCTGGAGCAGTTTGGATGCTGTGAGGATGTTGAAATTTGTGTTTCATGATTTTTGGCATGTTTGGCATTAAATGATTCAAGAATGAGGATTTTTGCTAGTAGTTTGCGGTGTCACTATTTATAAATATTTTTATGGTGTGTTTCAATAAGATATTTTATAATCAAACGATACTTTTTTGCTTTAATGACTTTAAACGATTTTGTACCAAGTATTGAAAAAAATAAATGTTTTTTTAAAAGAATCTTAAGAATATGTTTCGTTAAGTCTATGTATGCACGTAAAATCAAAAAGCTTACAAAACTTTTATTAGTTTCGTCGGTACAGGCTGTCCTAAACATAGGACAATGGTACAATCCACTGCCATTAGTCCTTAAATAAGTGGAAGGGGAGGAAGTATCTTAATAATAGTCCAAAGCTACATTTTTTACAAATAGTTGTTGATTTTGCTGCACAGGGCAAAAGCTGGTATCTTCTTTGTCGGCTTTCAGGGTTTTTTTAGAATAACATGTTCATTTTTAAACATTCGAAAGTCTTCATAAACACGTTGGACATCCAATTTTCAGCGAGATGGTATCCTTGGAATAGAAAGTCCCAAATAGGAAACTGTCATATGAACTCGAAAATCGAGCAAATTCAGACTATCATCACTAAATAGCTTATTGGGCTTCTATTAAGCAAGAAAGGCTGTTTCAAAAGCTTTAAGGAATCCATCGACAGACTGAAGCCTGCATTTCAGCGTCCAGAGATCCAGCTTTTTCGAGTGAGCTTTTCCATTTAATAGTCTTACAGACTGCGTAGGGGAGCCCTGTGGTGCTGCGGTTAAGACTCCAGAATTCAGACTATCATCACTAAATAGCTTATTGGGCTTCTTTTAAGCAAGAAAGACTGTTTCAAAAGCATTAAAGAATCCATCAACAGACTGAAGCCTGCATTTCAGCGTCCAGAGATCCAGCTATTTCGAGTGAGCTTTTCTATTTAATAGTCTTAGAGACTGCGTAGGGGAGCCCTGTGGTGTTGCGGTCAAGACGCCAGACAGAGAAGTGAACTGACGAGATAGAGTTTAATGTGACTACTAATAGATGCGCAGTTGTGCAGCATTTCAGTTTTCGAATAAATCCTTGTTTTGTTTTTGAAACCGACGTCGCTTTTGTTTATGTGAATAAAGATGTTGTTGTTTATAGCCGTCGGATTGGTTATTTGTATCATTAATTAGCGGACCGTACACTCACCAAACCATTAAGGAAATAAATTAGCCATTCGAAGCTTCTAAAAATGAGATATGCATATGCAAGTCTTGATAAGGTATTTTACTTGCATATGCATATCTCATTTGAGGAAGCTTCGTATGGTTTTTTAAAGGCTTATAATTAATTCGTATGGGTGTAAAGACTTGATAAGGTATTTTGCTTGCTGTTGTTCGTTTTAATATCCTCAGCAACAATGAACAAACTTGCTCTAATTGCTGAAAGAGGCTAAAAGAGCCCAGGAGTATTACTTAATTTTGCAACTACCATAGCACTGTGTTTCTAATTTTCATTTAATAAAAATTATTTATGACGTCTGGAATCTCGATGTTGTTTTTCAGCAGAAGATTTATAATAAATTGCTCTCCAATGCATAAAATTAAAATGTTAGATTCAAGACTGACGTTCCGTAACCAGACTTGTGAAGATTATAGAAGATGTGAAGATAATGCCTACGAAAATGATTATCGATATTCTTGCCCTTTAGTTTGATGAGAATCGATATTTATAACTTTTTACCCAGTAGTAAATCGATGTTAGATAAGTTTCATGCCTGATATTGATTTGATAGAATGTTAATGAATATGTCAGAAGGAAATGGTATCTCCTCATAAATGAATAAATATTTCGAAATAAGTCATTTCTTTTCTAATATCTTTTCACAAATTGATCTAAATTATGAACTTTTATAAAGGTCTAGTTATTCATTTTTAATGATAATATGATAAGATTATAATTATAAGAATATAAAACAGCACTGAATTTAGTTATAATAATAATGTAACCAGTTTTGCAGAACGAAAAGGATCGAATAAACATTTTATTCATGCCCGACGCTCAGATGCCATGATACTTCCTTACTTATATATGTTACCGCTAAAGCTATAATGCCGTTAATGTGCACATTACCTAGCTAATATGCAGATTAATTGATATTCTCCGTTAACGTGCAGAATCAAGAGTTTTCCCTCATTTTACCTAGGTAATGTGCACATTAACGGCTTCCGTATCATTCAAGTTCAAAAGTTTGTTTCTCTCATTTCCTTTCCCTACACCTTCCCCCTCCCTCCACTTTTAGTTATAGTTTTTTAATAAATTGATTCTCTCAACTAATGTGTTGATTGTTTGATTGTATTAACTTGATTCTTTAGATATCGAAAAATAAATAACTAACATTATGTTAATTTAAACGTACAGAAACGTTGCTGTTGTTCGAGCAAATATCTTATTTTCACTTTAACGAGTGCCTAGTAGGTAATGTGCAGATTATCTAGGCAATTTGCAGATCACCTAGGTAATTTGAGAAATGAAACAAATTTCGGCACTTTAACGGAGCAAATCAGTTAATCTGCAGATTAGCTAGGTAATGTGCACATTAACTGATTTCTGCACTTTAAAGGTAACATATATGTTACTTATTGCTTATATTACTTACATTTGCGCAACAATTATAGTACATCAATGAAGAGTAATGTGTAAATGGTGACCCAAACATTTTGTCTTTTATAGTGATGTTTCTTTACTGAGAGAGAACCAACTTTTCTGTGTCTTCCTATCCGGCGCATCAAAAAGAGATTTAACAATACATCATATTTATAATTGTTGTATTTCAATCAATTTACCTGTACAAAGACTCATTCTAAAAGTCATTCTTAGGGGTGAAAATGTTCAATTTTTAAACAAAATCGTGGCCGAAATTCTAGCTATATGCAGGTGGAATTTAGTCAAAGATAGCTAAATAAATTATGAAAAAGAGTTTTATAAGAAAACATAAAAAATATATTATATTTGATTTTCATTTAGTCATAAGAGAGATTTAGATTTCCTTTTACAAAGAATGAGCCTTCGTAAGTTTGATTCAGTTGTTTGAAGCAGGAAAACGCTCGTAAAAGTTTTTCACAGTTAAATACTTATTCCCAGTGCATAAAATAATAATGCAGCTTTCTATTTCTTCTCAAACACATACATTTAAATAAAAATGTGTAATATTTCATAAATTAATATATTTTTATAATGAAAAGACTGTGCTAATTTCTCTACACCAACGGAAATTCGATTTTTGCTCTGAAGAATGTAAACTTAGATTAAATCATTTATGCAACAAAAAGATGAGGCACACAACCTAAAAAGGAATATACAAAAACTAGTGTGATCTGTGCGTCGAGTGAATTTTAAGGTAGTCTTATTGAATGTGTAGGACTTTGAGATCGTTTCCGCACACAATTTTTTCAACACCAAATATTTTGCCAGAATGTTTTCCACAGTTGATTTTCTGAAGTTCATTTCATCAAAAAGAATCAGGACAGAGAATCCGTGATCCGAAAGCACAACCGGCCACGCATGGAAATTCGATTTTAGTTCTGAAGAATGCAAACTTAGATTGTAACCATTTATGCAGCAAAAAGATGAGGCATACAACCTGAAAAGCAATATACAAAAAATAGCTTGTTCATAGAAAAGACTTTGGGTCGAGTGAATTTTAGGATAATCGTATTGAAATGAAGTTTAGAAAATCACTTGTAGACACGATTCGGGAAAAATATTTGGTGTTGAAAAAATTGTTTGCGGAAACCGTCCCAAAGTCCTAAACATTCAATGAAAGAAGATGAATTGAAGTTGAGAAAATCACCTGTGGACACGATACTGGCAAAATATTTGATATTGAAAAAAGTTTGCGCGGAAATAGTCCAAAGACCTAACAATTCATCAAAAAGAATCCGTGATCCGAAAGCACAAGCGGCCACACACGTTCTATTTATTTATCAACACTGAAGTGGCTGGATGTCCTATCTTTACAGATTTTGTGATGCTTATTGAAATACTAAACCCACTGGAAAAGAGTAATTATTTAATGTGTTATCTCCCTAAACAACCTTGAACTTGGGAGACCCATGCCAACCCGACTTACCCTAAAGAGTACAAGGCCTGATGCAGGCTGGCGGAGACAAAAACCTGTCCATCCGCACGAAGTCCCCAGAGCTTTAATGGCTTTATTTAATTTTGAAAAATATTTACACACAATACTTGGACACATATGGAAATTCATTAAGCTAGCTAAAAGAATATAGAACAACAAGCAGAAACGACACACAGAAATCTCACCCTAATGGGTTAACATGACTTTAAAAAATTCATTCAGCAAATAGATAAAAGCAATAGGTAAGACGAATGCAAGAGTTACAGTATTTGATACATCCATTATTCTTCATAAGCAGTTCTTAGCATTGCATATATCGCCCATGAGTGCTTCGCCATAAATTGAATGATGAGTCTTTGTTCCATCTGTTCGTCAATCTCCATTATCGGCAAGAGCAAAAACAGGTTACCACAAATAAATCTAGCCATTAGCTGTGAGCTTGCCTAGACGGCCTGAAGATTATTAATGTCCCAGTGCCCGTCCCAAACTGAACAGACAGATGCCTTACCTATAACACACGACCACACTTAGCAAATGGCAACATCAGATGCGTCTGTGTGTCAAAATTCGCACTGCTCCTCGAAACACCGACTTGAATTTGCACTGCGTCCTTTCTTGCCATATGGTAAGCACAGTCTTCCTAAAATCTTTTGAACAGGCTGGAACTTCAAGAAGGATTCAGATAGGAAATGACACTTAGCGCTTTCAAAAATAATTGCGGTAAAATTACAAGTGCAATAAGAATTTAGGATGAAACATTTGTCTTTTTTTCAAGCTTTTCAACTTTTCTTCTCTCTTTACCTAAACTACCTAACAGTTAGTTCTAAGCTAATGATCTGGACAGGAAAACTACCTCATTATCTGATCATCAGATAGCATTGACAGGAAATAAGAATAGTCCTGACTGTTACTTTGCAACCTATGTAGCAATTCACAGATAATCATTTTTTGTTTATAATTAAGTAAAAAAGCACCAGATATACTGAAAACTTCCTTGGCATATTTTTCTAAAGGTTTATTTCGGCAAATCTGCATGTTAGATTCCATCTAGATCCGGCTATAACTAAATTGGGAATGATAGTCTGAGGTGGTTCTAAAAGCCTCAGCACCCTCTGTACTTTTTAAAAAATATATTCTTGTTTTCAAAACACATGTTAATTTTTCCATATTGCGAGTTCGATAGTCAAATAAATAAAAATAAGCAAATAAAAAAATGAAATATCTGCAATGAAAGTAGCTCAAGCAAGTGTCAAAACTAATTAATAGAAAATGACAGGGTGTCGAATTATGTAAGCAAAAGAAACTTCTTCCACCGTCGAAATATGCGCTAAAAGATCTGAAATAAATGTAAATCACATTCGGCAAAATGATTCTTTTTCTTCTTCCTTCAGACAGAAAATCCAGTTGATCTGCCATAATATTTTAAAATGTCATTGCTATCTGGGAATCGGTTTCGTTTTAAAACTGCATCAGAAACAAAGAATAAGCCATGATACTTCCGATATGTGCAAGACTCATTGGTTTGGTGAAATAAAAATAACCTAAAGTTGTTAATTTCAACGCTCAACTGTTATGATTGACAAACAGTAGAGCCAATACTCCGCCACGATATTTTTCGAAGTCTTGTGCGAGCTGGGTATTGCTTAGTTTTAAAATTGCATCACAAGCAAATAATAAGTCATAAAATTTCTGATAGCTGAAAGAATAATGGATTTGGTGAACAAACCTGAGGAAGGCATTGGGAACGCTAGTCTACTGTAGTTGACAAACAATGCAGGGGCACTTGCTCTACTACGATATTTTCAATATCTTCTGCTCCTTCTTCGTCCTAAAACTGCATCACTAGTAAAGAATAAGTCATAATACTTCCGAGGGCGGCAAAGATGGTTGGCCTAGTGAAATAAAAGAAGCCTGAGGCAGACAATGTGAACGCAGGATTGTTGTAGCTCACAAATAGAAGAGCTAGTTGCCCTCTTCCAATTCCTTGTCCCGAAACTAAAATCTGCTTGAACATTTTCTCTTGGGCATCTTTTGCTGCTTTACTCGCTTGGTGCACGCTCGTCGCAGCCGAAGACAAAAACAAAAACGATATCAAAGACACAGATGAAGCATATACTACTAAAATAAATTGTTTTTCTAATAAAATATTTTTTGATAGTTCCTTGATAGGATCTAAATTAACAATCCCATAAAAGATGCTCATACAATCATAAATCTGCACAAGAAGTGCAGGAAAAGACATGATTCTCTCAAAGGATTGTAAAACTTCGATTATTGAATCATATTCTATCAAATATCTCTTCAAGAATTTATTATCCAATATTGGGGATTGGTTGGCAAGAAGTTTCTCACAAGATTTCGTGTGAAAAATTAGAATCTTCCGCATTAAGCAGCATACAAATGTGTATAGAATTGTGAATGCTTGCTTGAGAGGTCTTGACGCGAGAATTTGAAGCAGCGCTATGATGCTGAATACTTTGCAATTCTGGCCTTCAGGAATATAACTGAAATTTAAACTGAAGTACGGCATTAGCCTTTGACATTCGTGCTCCTCAAAGGGCCATGTTGCAAGTGGCCAACATATCAAAGAAATTCCAAGAATGGTAACAGGTGCAAGAGTTAACCATAAAGGATGATGCTTCACATTGAAATTGTTGCTTAAGCGGCAGATTTCACGTAATAAATAAAATATTTTTCTTCTTCTGTTTTTCAAAACACAAAATATCGTGAAAGCTAATACATCGGGAAGCTTTCTGGGTAGTACTTCGCTAATTCGTGTCACAGAAGGTAAATCAACTATTATTACTGAAAGCATCGTATGGAAAAAGTAGAATATCCACAACACCGTGACAAGTTTCTGATAAACAGAACACCATTTTGAAGGTTTGCAACCAGAGGTTTTCGCATCAATTCGAACGTCTATCCCGAAGAGAAACATAATTTTTGATATCAAAACAAATAACTTACAGGATCCAGTACTGAATTCCTCAACTTTTTGACCGTTTTCAAATTGCATTTTCAAAAATTTGCTTTCCTTGCTTACTGATGAAAAGAGTTTAATGAAGTTAATCCTTAAAGACACCTTCTAATTGTTTAAAAATTAATTTTCAGAATCAGTTTTAGTTTTAAGAAGAGGAGCATAGCTTCCTTCTCCAGTAAAAGAGCGAAGTTTCATGTGCATGATCTATGCCTGGTTTTCATTCGGTATCGACCATCCCGTTTGTATAATTTTAGCTATTATTTGTGACTATTGCTTCGAAATTCACTTGAAAACAACTTCTTTGTTAATAAATTGTATTAGATGTATTATTATCTTATAGTAAAAACATGAAAAATATTAAACTATTTCGACGGACAGTTTTGTTACCAAAACAAATGAGTTACGAAATCCAGGTTTAAATTCTTCCGCTTTTTGAAAATGCATTTTTTAAAAAATTACTTTCTCATTCGGTGATGAAAACTTTTTAAAATTTATTTTTTCTTGACGCCTACTGTTTTGAAAATTGATTTAGTTTTAAAATCACCATTAGAAGAGCACACTTACCATCTCCAGTAAAATTGCAAAGTTTCATAACTACTGTTGGAGCCAGTTTGTCATTCGAATATGATAATGACATTTGAATACTTTTTACTATAATTTATGACAGTTACTTCACCAGCATTGATTTGGGTACAACTACTTTTGTTACCGAAATGCATTAAATGTATTATTATCTTCTAAAAGAGACTTGGAATAGATTAAAGTGTACAAATTGTGAGGCAACTTTCTAAACTAGATCATTATTGTAATGTATGGGCCAGAAATATAAAGGTGGCATATTCTTTTTTGTTTTCTCTTGTTGAAAGCTTTATTGCTCGGAGAAAACACAGTCACAAAACAGGACTGGTACATTTCCTAATCGATAGTGGCGCCATTTTTCTTTTATTGTAATTTTCTATCTCTATTTCCAATGCTTCCATTTATTCTAATCAATTATCGTCACGACAACTAAGTTATGTTTAGATACATTTGTTATTATTGGAAATGAGTACGTCAATAACATTTTTTAAATCTATAGCTGTAATGTCTATAATTGATGGCATTTGGTTTCGTTTTCTTCAAGCTGTGCATATAAATATATAAGTTGCACATCTGTTATTTATTTTAACGATACATTTTAAGTTGCGTCGGTCTACAGTTTTGATTCCGAATATAAATTTAATACAAACACTTTTTAAACACATTTTATTAGTGCATATAATTTTATTTTATTTTAATTATTTTCTACTTTTTAGTGTTTAATTTAAAAGTCATTATCATAGAAAAAGTAAAACCTGTCTGTAACGATACTGAAGGAACCTAGAAACTATATTGTTATAAACAGTTTAACGTTAAGATAGTTCGAGGACTTGCGCATACATTGATTGTATTAATAAACTAACTGTGCATTTAATAATAAACTAAAATATTTTATTGTACTTATTGGTTAGACTTAAATATAATCGCTCGGTACTTACGTATTAACGCCACCGAAGCTACAGATTTGGCGGTTTTTAAGTACCGCCAAATTTGGCGGTTTTTGTACTTACGTATTAACACCAATTTGGCGGTTTTTAAGTGGTGCCAATTTGGCGGTTTTTGTACTTACGTATTAACGCCAATTTGGCGGTTTTTAAGTGCCGGCAACGCCACCGCAGCTACAGATTTGGAGGTTTTTGTACTTACGTATTAACGCCAATTTGGCGGTTTTTAAATGCCGCAAATTTGGCGGTTTTTAAATGCCGCAAATTTGGCGGTTTTTTTAAACAAGATTGCTCTATATTGGCGCATTACCGCCAATCTGTAGCCTCGGTGGCGTTAATACGTAAGTACCAATCGCCCATAAAAAATTTTATTTCATAAACATATAAAAATTCAATTTTGTATACTGATGAAAAATTTTATATTTAACCTTTTTTTAAGACCTCCAAAATGAAAATTTGAATTGAAAACTTAGTCAGCAGCGTCAAATAGGGCATCTTTAAATTTTTTCCTTTGTTATACACTTTACCTTCTTCCACAGCATCTTCAATGTCTTTTCTTTTTCAAAAAGTAGCTATCATCAACTGAAAACGCACATTTTTTTAGCTGCATCAACTTGTTATGGTTCTTGACAAATTTCTGAAATTTGTAATTGAGTAGGGCAGACCGGGGCTAGTTGGCCATAGGGGCACGTTGGGTCAGTCGCTATATTTTTAATACTTCTCAATATTTAACGTTGCCATTCCAGACAAGTGTGTATTATCCCGCCTTCCTTCTTCCACAACAGCGTCATTGAAGAATAAATGTTCATTAAAGAACCACTCAGAATTTTCTAATTTTTGCTAAGTTGAATAAATTTCCTCACTTATGAATAATCGTTTTTTTCTTTGTTTATAAATTTTAATTTCCATTTTTTTTTCAAATAATATTCAGTAAGATAATTCTTCATTTTTACTTTAGGGCTTGTTTGCTTATCGAAATTCCTTCAGAATAAATCCCTACACACATGAGAAGCAAAAATGGCGATATGGGGCCAGTTGGGCCATTTCGCATGGGGCACGTTGACCCGCGCTGCTACACAGGGTTTATCATGATGTGCGTTATAGAAATATCTCTGAATATGTGGGGTGGAATTGTACCAGATTTATTATGCAAGATACTTGTTATGAAAAATCATGCGGACTCGATTTTGATTATAATTACACAATACTTTTTGACGATGACCATAAAAGCTGCATCTCAGTTTCTATTAAATAGAAATGCACAAAATTTGTATATAATACACATAATGTGGATAATAACACAACTACGTTACTTAAATTAATGAAGTATAATAATATAGAAGAATGTTTTGTGATAGCCGCTTCCTGTTAGTAGTGGCTCAACTTTCCCCTGCAGTCGGGACTGGATGGGCCAAGCGACTTGCTGTCAATTTGAGGTTTTAAATTAATACTGATGGTTAATATATTCAAATTTTACTATGGATAATTACTTCTGAAGGTTTACTAATAGTGTCGGCTTAAACACCTTTTAAAAATTTCGAAATGCCTTTTTAAAAAAAATTCTTAGAAGGAAAAACCGGCCCAACTAGCCCCTGTCTACCCTACTAATTATACATATCTTATAAGATTCATGTGCGTGGATGTAGGCATTTCATTAAGAAAAAACTTTTAACTATCGTGATATGTGCTAATTGTCTGTGGGTATTAAGTACAGCATTATGAATCGAATTAAGTTTGCTGAATGTTTTTTCGCTGTGAATATTGGTCGCCAAGGTCAGGGGCATTGGCTTGACCTCCCCTCCGGTATCCAATAAAATATATATTAATCTCTCTTTCCAACCATAAGGCTAAAATTGCAGGGAAGAGACGTCACAGGTTTTCAGCAGTATAATAAGGCTTGAAAAGGTAGATATTGAAAGATATTTCTCTTTGAAAATGAGCGTAAATACGTTTTTCGAAATACGAAGATATATGATGTGCTTGAAAATATACCAGCAGATTAATATTTCGATAATAAGCGCAGGCTGATAATAAAACAAAAACTACCATGAATTTAAAATAAAAAATTTGCCATACGTCTAAGTTTTTTGGACAAGTTATCATGTAATTATATTTAAATTCGTACAATAACGTATACAACATTTTATTTTTTACCTTTAACTTTTTTATCATTCATAATGAGAATGGAATGGAAGTTGTCGTTTAATGGCACAAAAGCCGGTTTCGGCTATGCTGTGCCAAACAAAAGTTTAAATTTACCTACGTAAAATTCTCTTCCATGTTAAAAGATGCTTCAAGTCTAAAATCTTATGTAAAAGGTTAGTGAAAAAGTGTAGGAATGTCACGAGCAGTGACATTTCTTTAAAAAAACTGAGAAAGAAACATTTCAGTTAAAAAATTATGCAATTAAACTCGCAACAAATGAATTAAATACGAAAAATTAAACCAATATCCCGAAGGAAAGAGAATAAATTCGGGTGAGGAGTCTCACCCACCAAGTCATTCAAGTCTAAAATAGCGGTTTTAAAAAAGTTTAAACGAGAAGAATTAAAATCGGGACATTTTGTTAAAATGTGGTCAATAGTTTGAACTTCATTGCATGATGTACACAAAGGCACTGAATCACCAGAAAGCAGATAGATGTGTGTGTACCACACATCTATCTTTCTACACACATCTATCTATCTTTCTACACATCTTCATAATGAGAAATACCACAACTTATAAAAATATGCTCTATTTCAAAAATAGTCGCAAACTTGGTGCTCAAAACAGAGCCAAAAATGAAATTATATAACAAAGTTGTTTAGTTGATATACGATAATGTTTTTATTATACGAAAGAAAATTCATTTTAAAGAACTTCTCCTTTAATTCAGCTGCAAAATGAGCAAAGAATAAATTAAAATACTTCCGATTGCCGTCAGAAACAGGCCCTTAGTGAAGTAGAAGAAACCCCAAGCAGACAGTCTGAGTGGTTTAAGACTGTAGTTAGTAAAAAAGAGCAGCAGATTCTTGTTTTCAAAATTCTGTTCACTAGACAGGATCTTTTTTATCATTACTTCTTGAATTTCTTTGTGTTTCTCACTTGCTTCGTGAACATGGGAAGCAGACAAAGAGATGCAGACAAACGACAGAAAACATCTCAAGGAGACCGTTAATGCAGACAAGGAAGCATTTTTCATCCAAGATCTAGCTGACAGCCGATGAAATGGATCTAACGCAACGACACCATAAAACATTCCCGTGAAATCAGCAACACATATTATAAAGATTGGCAATGACATAATATCTTCTAAAGATTTCATAACTGCAGTTATCTGTTCATAAATCGCACGATGATGCTGAAAGGTGATGTAGTCTATCTTCATCCTCTTACTTGTTGATTCTGAGAGAAGAGTGAAAAGCTTGCTAAAGAAACAGCATAAGCTTATATACAAAAGTACAAATGTATTAATCAGAACAAGCTTCGGTACTTGAACAATAAACATGACGATATACATACACTATATGCCCAAAAGTATCCGGACACTTGAAGATTTTCAATGATTAAAATGAATTCTAAAAAATGTGAATTGAAAAAATATCAATTTGTGCACAACCGCACATCTTTTAGCTTCTCTTCGACAGGAGCTTAAATTCTGCTCGTTGTAATGCCGATATCTTTCTGAATACTAATAATATTGAACTGAATATTTTTATATAAGTTGCCCTATATATCTGGCTTTAAAGTTGTGAAAGAAAAAATACACTATGTTTCGCGCATGCGCAGTAAAACATTATTTACTAAAACTGCTCATAATTCCTGTAATATTCAAACATTCTTTTCCAAAGTTTTACAAAAGTCTTCTCTAACATATTGTCATCGTTTCTGTGAGTTTCGTATAATATAACAGAAAACTCAGCATGTTATAAGCAAAAAACAGGTGGAAAAATGTGAGAATTTTTAAGAAAACCTTTATATCTTCCCAAATGTTTATACTGTGTTTACGAAAATTCCTGTAAATATTACGTACATTATACATTACCATTTCTGAAAGTGTCATCTTGTTATCTGTATTCTGTGAAGCGAGGTGTGCCAAAAACGTTTTTGTCTTCATCAGTTTGTAGACGGTCCCCGATTGCTCTCAAGACCGAATCTTCAATGTAAAATGTGAGTTATTGTCTATTCTTTACATGTCCGAAGTTTAAAGGCAGTCAGTTAATCCATTCTGGAGAAATTCTGATGCTTCCAAAATGTGAAAATCTGCAAGTGTCCGGATACTTTTGGGCATATAGTGTAGCTGTGCAATAGGAACCGTTAGGAACATTAAAGATTCTGAAGCTAAAATAGTTCATAAATGATATGCAATCATTTTCTTCAAATGGGAAAGTCGCGGACAACCACGATAAAAACGGGGCAACTACGATAACAGCTGTATCAATGTGCAACCATAGCGAATTGTATTCTGCAACCAAATTTTTCATTAAACGATTAACTTTATATATTAAGGCAGATATTTTCTTTCTTCTTGAAATCAGAATGCTCCAAAGCATAAAAGTAATCACTTCAATGGATTTTCTAGGTAATTTTCCACTAATCTCTTGAGTTGAAGTAAATATATCACCAATTACAAACGTGGCTATAGCATGAAAGATATAAACCATCCAGAAAAGTGTGGTAAATTTTAGATAAAATGAGGCTATTGGAGACGTCGTTTTTCCTTTCGAATCAATCTTGCCGCTTCTTATATCGACGCCTACTAGAAACAGAGCTACCTTTATTGATGATAAAAGTTTGTGTTTTCCAACGGAAATCTTAAAAGGAACCATTTTCAAATCACAGGCTTTCATAATTCTAAGACAAATTTGATTCAAAGAAATTGTGATGTCAATTTACTCACATTGAGAATTCAGTGATTTCATTTGTAGCAACCTTGCAGAATTTCTCTAGAAATGGATATATATCAAGTGGCAAAAGCAAGTATCAAGAAATTTTATATTTCATCGAAAAAGTTGGTTCGTTTAAGATTTTCACCTTTTGACTTTATATCAAATAGCTACAAATTGAAAATAGTTAATGAAAAATTGCATTAAATATAAAAGTATACTATTAAACTCTTTAAGAACATACTGTAGAAGCAAAATCCATGTATCATGACTTTCAATGATATTTCGCAAATGTAAATTTGCCAAGGCTTTCCTTTCATTGAAAAATTTAATGCATTTTAGCTATCAACAAATATTGTGGAAGTTGATTTTATCGATATATTAAGAGATATTAGATCAATAATGATATCAACTAAAGTGCAATTCATAGATTTGAAATGCTTTTAAAGGAATAGTTGAACTAATGCATCGTCTTTATGAAAAGGTTTTCGAATACAATTCTTTATTGCAATTTCTTAATTTAAAGAGACAATTTTTTACAAGTTGAGTAGTAATATCTTCTTTATTTTGCAATTTAATAATTTGCTTTCGAACTTTGATGTTAATCTGATAAATAGCATCAAAGGAATATTGAAATTGTTACCAACAAAAAAAGTTCGAAATTAAACGAAATAATATTTCGGATTTATTCTGTGATTTTGAAAAATAGCGAATCTGAAAGCATAATAAATTTTACAGCACATCATTTTATTTCGTGAGTAACAATTCAACTAAAAACACAGAGATTGCAAAAGAGGGGGATATAAAACATGTAACAAGAAATAAAATGATTTCGAAGAATCGAATTCAGCCCATCAAAAACTGTTGAGACAAGGTAACATTTATGTTTCTCAGATTCGACATATTTATGGATATTTTATTCATGTTCCAAAATATCGGATCTATAAATTAGTAATGGAATTTGTTAGTTAACTTTAGAAGTTCACAATCCATTAGCCAGCGAAACAGTACTTATTAATTATCCATAGTGCCTTTTTTGAAAAACTTAAATAGTACTTTAATCGGTGATGGAATAAGCACAGAATTCCTTTTGCTTTACATTGATTATTAAAAAAATAAGCAAGACAATTTTTATTACATCTTAGAAATATGCACTAAGGTCTTTGTTGAGTGTTATGCATAGAAAAGTCGTCTATAGAAAGGTAAATATTTAATACAACTCAACGTATTAAATATAGAATAAAAATAATTATTAACACAAGTTGTTGAATATCACTTCACGTACATCACCACTGGAGTGGGTGCTCACGATATTATTTTCTACAGGGGTGGATAGTGGTTAAATGAATCTACTTTATGATTATTGAAACGTAACGTTGTTAGATTAAGCAAAATTTATACATCATGCCATTAATGTCATAATTTGACACAATTTTTATTTATCGATTTTAATAGAAATACCAAAGTAAGTCACATTTTGCTTTCCTGTCATGTTTGTTTCATAAAAAATAAAGTAAGAATTGAAATATTCAAAATTCATATTAATAATAAACCTGAAATATTAGTATTGTCAATACGCATTCAAGTAGTCTTTCAATTCATTTTTCTTTTACGTTTACGAAGTGTAAAAAGAAAAATGAATTGGAAAAAAACGTTTCATGCTTCAGGCCTCCCTGCGCCCGAAATAAACATTTTGGTAAGTATGTCTATTTGTCTGCGAACACGATAACTCAAAGCTAGACTGGTGTAATTTGGTATGTGGTCTTTATAACAAAATTATAGAATTCTAACAAAATTTGGAAACTGATATATCCATGTCAGTCCGTCCATGGTAAAGTGACCCTGACTACTCAAAAACGGAACAAGCTAGAAAGATGAAATTTGGCATGTAATTTTATCGTCAAAATTAAAAATGTGTTTAAAATTTTGGAGCATATCCTTCAAAAGTTTCATTGTCTGTCAGTCTGTCTATTTGTGAGTATGTGAACGCGATATCTCAAAAGCACAACCATTTAGATAAATGAAATTTAGTATGTGGTTTTACCAACCAAAATGTCGATCTGTATCGAATTATACCTCCAAAGCTCAAAAACACAGCTATTTAGATAAATGAAAATTAGTATGCGGTTTTACCAACCAAA